>JAVLSZ010000222.1:0-2500 GCA_032313775.1 Urocyon cinereoargenteus | reverse complement strand
TTAGGTTTAGGGATTAGGGGTTAGGTTTAGGGTTAAGGATAGGGTTAGGGGTTAGGGTTAGGTTTAGGGTACGGTTTAGGGTTAGTGTACGGGTTAGGGTACGGTTTAGGGTAAGGGTACGGGTTAGGGTTAGGGTTAAGGATAGGGTTAGGGTTAGGAAAGGGTTAGGGTTAGGGTTAGGGTACGGGTTAGGGTTAGGGTACGGGTTAGGGTTAGGGTACGGGTTAGGGATTGGGTACGTTTTAGGGTACGGGTTACGGTTAGGGTTAGGGTACGGGTTAGGGTTAGGGTACGGGTTAGGGTTAGGGTTAGTGTTAGGGTACGTGGTAGGGTTAGGTTACGGGTTAGGGTACGGGTTAGGGTTACGGTTAGGGTTAGGGTACGGGTTAGTGTTAGGGTACGGGTTAGGTTTAGGTTTAGGGTACGGGTTAGGGTTAGCGTTAGAGTATGGGTTAGGGTTAGGGTTAGGGTTAGGGTACGGGTTAGGGTTAGGATTAGGGTTAGGGTAAGGTTTAGGGTTAGGGTTAGGGGTTAGGGTTAGAGTACGGGTTAGGGGAGGGTTAGGGTTAGGGTTAGGGTAGAGTACGGGTTAGGTTAGGGTTAGTGTTAGTGTTAGGGTTAAGGTACGGTTTAGGGTTAGGGTTAGGTTTAGGGTTAGGCGTTAGGTTTAGGGGTTAGGTGTTAGGGTTAGGGTTAGGGTTAGTGTACGGGTTAGGGTTAGTGTTAGGTTTAGGGTTAGGGTTAGGGTACGTGTTAGGTTTAGGGTTAGGGTTAGTGTTAGGTTACGGTTTAGGGTACGCTTTAGGGATAGGGTTAGGGTTAGGGTTAGGGTAGGGTACAGGTTAGGGTTAGGGTTAGGGTTAGCGTACGGGTTAGGGTTAGAGTTAGGGTTAGGGTTAATGTTTGGGTACGGGTTTGGGTTAGGGTTAGGTTTAGGGTTAGGATTTGGGTACGGGTTAGTGTTAGGGTTAGGGTTAGGGTTACGGTTAGGGTACGGGATAGGGTACGGGTTAGGGTTAGGGTTGGGGTTAGGGTACGGGTTAGTGTTAGGGTTAGTGTTAGGGTTAGGGTACGGTTAGGTTTAGGGTTAGGGGTTAGGGTTAGGTTTAGGGTTAGGGTTAGTGTTAGGGTACGGGTTAGGGTTAGGGTACGGGTTAGGTTTAGGGTTAGGGTTAGGATTAGGGTTAGCGTACGGGTAAGGGTTAGGGTTAGGGTTAGGGTAAGGGGTTAGGGGTTAGGGTTAGGGTTAGGGTTAGGGTTAGGGTACGGGTTAGGGTTAGGTTTAGGGTACGGGTTAGGGTTAGGGTTAGGGTTAGGTTTAGGGTACGGGTTAGTGTTAGGGTTAGGGTTAGGATTAGGGTTAGGGGTTAGGGGTTAGGGTTAGGGTTAGTGTTAGGGTTAGGTTACGGGTTAGGGTACGTGTTAGGGTTAGGGTACGTGTTAGAGTTAGGTTTAGGGTTAGGGTTAGGGTTAGGGTATGGTTTAGGGTTAGGGTTAGGTTTAGGGTATGGGTTAGGGTTAGGGTACGGGTTGGGTTCGGGTTAGGGTTAGGGTTAGGGTTAGGGTACGGGTTAGGTTTAGGGTTAGGTTTAGGGTTAGGGTACCGGTTAGGGTTAGGGTTAGTGTTAGGGTACGGGTTAGGGTTATGGTACGGGTTAGGTTACGGGTTAGGGTTAGGGTTAGGTTTAGGGTACGGGTTAGGGGTTAGCGTACGGGTTAGGGTTAGGTTGAGGGTACGGGTTAGGGTTAGGGTTAGGGTACTGGTTAGGGTTAGGGTTAGGTTTATGGTACGGGTTAGGGTTAGGGTTAGGGTTAGGGTACGGTTTAGGGTTAGGGTTCGTGTTAGGGTTAGGGTTAGGGTATGGGTTAGGGTTAGGGTTAGGGTACGGTGTTAGGGTTAGGGTACGGGTTAGGGTTAGGGTTAGGGTACGGGTTAGGGTTAGGGTACGGTTTAGGGTTAGGGTTAGGGTTAGGGTTACGGTACGGGTTAGGGTTAGGGTGAGGGTTAGGGGTTAGGGTTAGGGTTAGGGTTAGGGTTTAGGGTTAGGGTTAGGGTTAGGGTTAGGGTTAGGTTAGGGCTAGGGCTAGGGCTAGGGTTAGGGTAGGTTAGGGTTAGGGTTAGGGTTAGGGGTTAGGGTTAGGGTTAGGTTTAGGGTTAGGGTTAGGGTTAGGGTTAGGGGTTAGGGTTAGGGTTAGTGTTAGGGTTAGGGTTAGGGTTAGGGTTAGGGTTAGGTTAGGGTTAGGGTTAGGGTTAGGGTTAGGGTTAGGGTTAGGGGTTAGGGTTAGGGTTAGGGTTAGGTTTAGGGTTAGGGTTAGGGTACGGGTTAGGGTTAGGGTTAGTGTTAGGGTATGGGTTTGGGTTAGGGTTAGGGTTAGGGTTAGGGTTAGGGTTAGGGATAGGTTACGGGTTAGGGTACGGGTTAGGGTTAGTGTACGGGTTAATTTTAGGGTTAGGGTTAGGGTAAGTTTTAGAGTACGGGTTACGTTTAGGGTTAGGGTT
>JAVLSZ010000221.1:195000-201060 GCA_032313775.1 Urocyon cinereoargenteus | reverse complement strand
CCCTAACCCTTACTCTAACCCCTAACCCCTAACCCTAACCCTAACCCTAACCCTAACTCGTACTTTAACACTAACACTAACACTAACCCTAACCCTAACCCGTACCCTAAACCTAACCCTAACCGTAACCCTAACCCGTACCCTAACCCTAACCCCTAACCCTAACCATAACCCGTACCCTAAACCTAAACCTAACCCTAACCCGTACCCTAACCCTAACCCTAACCCTAAACCTAACCCTAACCAGTACCCTAACCCTAACCCTAACCCTAACCCTAACCCTAACACTAACCCGTACACTAACCCTATCCCGTACCCTAACCCGTACCCAGGCCTCACCCTAACCCTAACCCTAACCCTAACACCTAACCCCTAACCCTAACCCGTACCCTAACCTTAACCCTAACCCGTACCCCAACCCGTACCCTAACCCTAACCCTAACCCTCACCCTTTCCTAACCCTAAACCTAACCCTAACCCTAACCCTAATCCTAACCCTAAACCGTACCCTAAACCTAACCCGTACCCTAACCCTAACCCTAACCCTAACCCTAACCCTAAACCTAACCCGTACCCTAACCCTAACCCTAACCCTAACCCGTAAGCTAACCCTAACCCTAACCCTAACCCTAACCCGAACCCTCACCCTTTCCTAACCCTAACCCTAACCCTAACCCTAACCCTAATCCTAACCCTAAACCGTACCCTAAACCTAACCCGTACCCTAACCCTAACCCTAACCCTAACCCTAACCCTAACCCTAATCCTAACCCTAACCCGAACCCTAAACCTAACCCGTACCCTAACCCTAACTCTAAACCTAACGCTAACCTGTACCCTAACCCTAACCCTAACCCAAACCCTAACACTAACCCATACCCTAACCCTAACCCTAACCCTAACACTAACCCTAACCCGTACCCTAACCCTAACCCTAACCCTACCCCTAACCCTAACCCTAACCCGTACCCTAAACCGTACCCTAACCCTAACCCTAACCCCTAACCCTAACCCTAACTCTAATCCTAACCCAAACCCCTAACCCTAAACCTAACCCGTACCCTAACCCTAACCCTAACCCGTACCCTAACCCTAACCCCTACCCTAAACCGTACCCTAACCCTACCCTAACCCCTAACCCTAACCCTAACCCTAACCCTAACCCTAACCCGTACCCTAACCCTAACCCTAACCTTAACCCTAACCCGTACCCTAACCCTAACCTTAACCCGTACCCTAACCCTAACCGTAATCCTAACCCTAACCCTTTCCTAACCCTAACCCTAACCCTAACCCTAACCCTAACCCTAACCCTAACCCGTACCCTAACCCTAACCCATACCCTAACACTAACCCTAACCCTAACCCTAACCCGTATGCTAACCCTAACCCTAACCCTCACCCTAACCCTAACCCGTATCCTAACCCTAAACCGTACCCTAACCCTAACCCGTACCCTAACCCGTACCCTAACCCTAACCCCTAAACCTAACCCTAACCCGTACCCTAACCATAACCCTAACCCATACCCTAACCCTAACCCGTACCCTAAACCTAACCCTAACCCTAACCCGTACCCTAACCCTAACCCTTACCCTAACCCTAACACTAACCCTATCCCCTAACCTTAACCCTAAACCGTACCCTAACCCTAACCCTAACGCTAACCCCTAACCCTAACCCTAACCCGTACCCTAAACCTAACCCTAACCCGTACCCTAACCCTAACCGGTACCCTAAGCCTAACACGTACCCTAACCCGTACCCTAACCCTAACCCTAACCCTATCCCTAACCCTAACCCGTACCCTAAACCTAACACTAACCCTAACCCTAACCCAACCCTAACCCTTACCCTAAACCTAACCCGAACCCGTACCCTAACCCTAATCCTAACCCTAACCCTAACACTTACCCTAACCCGTACCCTAACCCTTACCTTAACCAACCCTAACCCTAACCCTAACCCTAACCCTTAACCTTTCCTAACCCTAACCCTAACCCTAACCCTAACCCTAACCCGTACGCTATCCCTAACTCTAACCCTAACCCTAACCCTAAACCGTACCCTAACCCTAACCCGTACCCTAACCCTAACCCTAACCCTAACCCTCACCCTAACCCGTACTCTAACCCTAACCCGTACCCTAACCCTGACCCATAACCTAACCCTAACCCGTACCCTAACCCTAACCCGTAACCTAACCCGTACCCTAACCCATAACCTAAACCTAACCCGTACCCTAAACCTAACCCTAACCCTTACCCTAGCCCCTAACCCCTAACCCTAAACCTAACCCTAAACCTAACCCGTAATTTAACACTAACACTAACCCTAACCCTAACCCTAACCCATACCCTAAACCTAACCCTAAACCTAACCCTAACCCGTACTCTAACCCTAACCCCTAACCCTAACCATAACCCGTACCCTAAAACTAACCCTAACCCTAACCCTAACCCGTACCTTAACACTAACCCTAACCCTAACCAGTACCCTAACCTTAACCCTAACCCGTACCGTAACCCTAACCCGTACCCTAACCATAACCCTAACCCTACCCTAACCCGTACCCTAACTCGTACCCTAACCCTAACCCGTACCCTAACCCTAACCCTAACCCAACCCTAACCCTAACCCTAACCCGTACCCTAACCCTAAGCCTAACCCTAACCCGTACCCTAACCCTAACCCTAACCAGTACCCTAACCTTAACCCTAACCCGTACCCTAACCCTAAACCGTACCCTAAACCTAACCCTAACCCTAACCCGTTCCCTAACCCGTACCCTAACCGTAACCCGTACCCTAACCCGTACCCTAACCCTAACCCCAACCCAATCCTAACCTTAACCCGTACCCTAACCCTAACCCTAACCCGTACCCTAACCTGTACCCTAGCCCTACCCCGTACCCTAACCATACTCCGTACCCTAACCCTAACCCTAACCCGTACCCTAACCCTAACCCTAATGCTTTCCTAAACCTAACCCTAACCCTAACTCTCACCCAACCCGTACCCTAACCCTAACCCGTACCCTAACCCTAACCCTAACCCTAACCCGTACCCTAACACTAACCCTAACCCTAAAACTAAACCGTACCCTAACCCTAACCCGTACCCTAACCCGTACCCAGGCCTCACCCTAACCATAACCCTAACCCTAACCCCTAACCCCTAACCCTAACCCTAACCCTAACCCTAACCCGTACCCTAACCTTAACCCTAACCCGTACCCTAACCAGTACCCTAACCCTAACCCTAACCGTAACCCTTTCCTAACCCTAACCCTAATCATAACCCTAACCCATACCCTAAACCTAACCCTTACCTAACCCTAAACCTAACCCTAACCCTAACCCTAACCCGTAAGCTAACCCTAACCCTAACCCTAACCCTAACCCTAACCCTAACTCTAACCCGTACCCTAACCCGAACCCTAACCCTAACCCTAAACCTAAACTAACCCGTACCCTAACCCTAACCCTAACCCGAACCCTAACCCTAACCCGTACCCTAACCCTAACCCTAAACCTAACGCTAACCCGTACCCTAACCCTAACCCTAGACCAAAACCTAACACTAACCCGTACCCTAACCCTAACTCTAACCCTAACCCGTACCCTAACCCTAACCCTAACCCTAAACCTAACCCGTACCCTAAACCGTACCCTAACCCTAACCCTAACCCTAACCCTAACCCCTAACCCTAACCCTAACCCTAACCCTAACCTTAAACCGTACCCTAACCCTAACCCTAACCTTAACCCTAACACGTACCCTAACCCTAACCTTAACCCGTACCCTAACCCTAACCCTAATCCTAACCCTAACCCTTTCCTAACCCTAACACTAACCCTAACCCGTACCCTAAACCGTACCCTAAACCTAACCCTAACCCTAAACCTAACCCCTAACCCTAACCCTAACCCTAACCCTAAACTTAACCCGTACCCTAACCCTAACCCTAATCCGTACCCTAACCCTAACCCTAACCCTTTCCTAACCCTAACCCTATCCTTAACCCTAACCCTAAACCTAACCCGTACACTAAACCTAACCCGTACCCTAACCCTAACCCTAACACTAACCCGTACGCTAACCCTAACCCTAACCCTAACCCTAACCCTAAACCTAACCCGTACCCTCACCCTAACCCTAACCCTAACCCTAACCCTAACCCTAATCCGTACCCTAACAATAACCCTAACCCGTACCCTAACCCTAACCCTAACCGTAACCCTAAACCTAACCCGTACCCTAACCCTAACCCTAACCCTAACCCTAACCCTAACCCGTACCCTAACCCTAACCCTTAACCTAACCCTAACCCGTACCCTAACCCTAACCCTAACCCAAACACTAAACCTAAACCTTACCCTAACCCTAACCCTTACCCTAACCCTAACCCGTACCCTAACCCTAACCCTAACCCTAACCCGTACCCTAACCCGTACCCAAACCCGTACCCTAACCCTAACCCAAACCCTAACCCCTAACCCTAACCCTAACCCTAACCCTAACCCGTACCCTAACCCTAACCCTAACCCTAACCCTAACCCGTACCCTAACCCTAACCTTAACCCGTACCCTAACCCTAACCCTAATCCTAACCCTAACCCTTTCCTAACCCTAACCCTAACCCTAACCCTAACCCTAACCCGTACCCTAACCCTAACCCGTACCCTAACACTAACCCTAACCCTAACCCTAACCCTACCCGTATGCTAACCCTAACCCTAACCCTCACCCTAATCCTAAACTGTACCCTAACCCTAACCCGTACCCTAACCCTAACCCGTACCCTAACCCTAACCCTAACCCTAACCCCTTAAACTAACCCTAACCCGTACCCTAACCATAACCCTAACCAATACCCTAACCCTAACTCGTACCCTAAACCTAACCCTAACCCTAACACTAACCCGTACCCTAACCCTAACCCTTACCCTAACCCTAACCCTAACCCTAATCCTATCCCCTAACCCTAAACCTAAACCGTACACTAACCCTAACCCTAACGCTAACCCCTAACCCTAACCCTAACCCGTACCCTAAACCTAACTCTAACCCGTACCCTAACCCTAAACGGTAACCTAACCCTAACACGTACCCTAACCCGTACCCTAACCCTAACCCTAACCCTATCCCTAACCCTAACCCGTACCTTAAACCTAACCCTAACCTAAACCTAACCCGTACCCTAACCCTTACCTTAAACCTAACCCTAACCCGTACCCTAACCCTAATCCTAACCCTAACCCTAACCCTTACCCTAACCCGTACCCTAACCCTAACCTTAACCAACCCTAACCCTAACCCTAACCCTAACCCTAAACCTTTCCTAACCCTAACCCTAACCCTAACCCTAACCCGTACGCTATCCCTAACTCTAACCCTAACCATAACCCGTACCCTAACCCTAACCTGTACTCTAACCCTAACCCTAACCCTAACCCTAACCCCTAACCCTAACCGTAACCCGTACCCTAACCCTAAACCTAAACCGTACCCTAACCCTAACCCGTACCCTAACCCTAACCCTAACCCTAAACCTAACCCTAACCCGTACCCTAACCCTAACCCGTAACCTAAGCCTGACCCGTACCCTAACCCTAACCCGTACCCTAACCCTAACCCGTAACCTAACCCGTACCCTAACCCGTACCCTAACCCTAACCCGTACCCTAACCCATACCCTAACCCTAACCCTATCCATAACCCTAACCCGTACCCTAAGCCTAACCCTAACACTTACCCTAACCCCTAATCACTAACCCTAACCCTAACCCAAACCCTAACCCGTACTTTAACACTAACACTAACCCTAACCCTAACCCTAACCCGTACCCTAAACCTAACCCTAACCCTAACCCGTACCCTAACCCTAACCCCTAACCCTAACCATAACCCATACCCTAAACCTAACCCTAACCCTAACCCGTACCCTAACCCTAACCCTAACCAGTACCCTAACCCTAACCCTAACCCGTACCGTAACCCTAACCCGTACCCTAACCATAACCCTAACCCTACCCTAACCCGTACCCAAACTCGTAC
>JAVLSZ010000221.1:182500-190000 GCA_032313775.1 Urocyon cinereoargenteus | reverse complement strand
TGACCCTAACACGTACCCTAACCCGTACCCTAATCCTAACCCTAACCCTAACCCTAACCCTAACCCATACCCTAAACCTAACACTAACCCTAACCCTAACCCTAACCCGTACCCTAACCCTTACCCTAAACCTAACCCTAACACGTACCCTAACCCTAATCCTAACCCTAACCCTAACCCTTACCCATACCCTAAACCTAACACTAACCCTAACCCTAACCCTAACCCGTACCCTAACCCTTACCCTAAACCTAACCCTAACCCGTACCCTAACCCTAACCCTAACCATAACTCGTACCCTAACCCGTACCCTAATCCTAACCCTAACCCTAACCCCTAACCCCTAACCCTAACCCTAACCCTAACCCGTACATTAACACTAACACTAACCCTAACCCTAACCCTAACCCGTACCCTAACCTTAACCCTAACCCGTACCCTAACCCGTACCCTAACCCTAACCCTAACCCTTTCCTAACCCTAACCCTAATCCTAACCCTAACCCGTACCCTAAACCTAACTCTTACCCTAACCCTAAACCTAACCCTAACCCTAACCCTAACCCGTAAGCTAACCCTAACCCTAACCCTAACCCTAACCCTAACTCTAACCCGTACCCTAACCCGAACCCTAACCCTAACCCTAAACCTAAACTAACCCGTACCCTAACCCTAACCCTAACCCGAACCCTAACCCTAACCCGTACCCTAACCCTAACGCTAAACCTAACGCTAACCCGTACCCTAACCCTAACCCTAGACCAAAACCTAACACTAACCCGTACCCTAACCCTAACCCTAACCCTAACCCGTACCCTAACCCTAACCCTAACCCTAATCCTAACCTGTACCCTAAACCGTACCCTAACCCTAACCCTAACCCTAACCCTAACCCTAACCCTAACCCCTAACCCTAACCCTAACCCTAACCCTAACCTTAAACCGTACCCTAACCCTAACCCTAACCTTAACCCTAACACGTACCCTAACCCTAACCTTAACCCGTACCCTAACCCTAACCCTAATCCTAACCCTAACCCTTTCCTAACCCTAACCCTAACCCTAACCCGTACCCTAAACCGTACCCTAAACCTAACCCTAACCCTAAACCTAACCACTAACCCTACCCTAACCCTAACCCTAACCTTAACCCGTACCCTAACCCTAACCCTAATCCGTACCCTAACCCTAACCCTAACCCTTTCCTAACCCTAACCCTATCCTTAACCCTAACCCTAAACCTAACCCGTACACTAAACCTAACCCGTACCCTAACCCTAACCCTAACACTAACCCGTACGCTAACCCTAACCCTAACCCTAACCCTAACCCTAACCCTAAACCTAACCCGTACC
Source organism: Urocyon cinereoargenteus (assembly GCA_032313775.1). Taxonomy (NCBI): domain Eukaryota; kingdom Metazoa; phylum Chordata; class Mammalia; order Carnivora; family Canidae; genus Urocyon; species Urocyon cinereoargenteus. The sequence continues at coordinate 188,646 of JAVLSZ010000221.1, read as the reverse complement.
CTAATCCTAACCCTAACCCTAACCCTAACCCTAACCCTAATCCGTACCCTAACAATAACCCTAACCCGTACCCTAACCCTAACCCTAACCGTAACCCTAAACCTAACCCGTACCCTAACCCTAACCCTAACCCTAACCCTAACCCTAACCCGTACCCTAAACCTAACCCTTAACCTAACCCTAACCCGTACCCTAAACCTAACCCTAACCCAAACCCTAAACCTAAACCTTACCCTAACCCTAACCCTAAACCTTACCCTAACCCTAACCCGTACCCTAACCCTAACCCTAACCCTAACCCGTACCCTAACCCGTACCCAAACCCGTACCCTAACCCTAACCCTAACCCTAACCCCTAACCCTAACCCTAACCCTAACCCTAACCCGTACCCTAACCCTAACCCTAACCCGTACCCTAACCCGTACCCTAACCCTAACCTTAACCCGTACCCTAACCCTAACCCTAATCCTAACCCTAACCCTTTCCTAACCCTAACCCTAACCCTAAACCTAACCCTAACCCGTACCCTAACCCTAACCCGTACCCTAACACTAATCCTAACCCTAACCCTAACCCTACCCGTATGCTAACCCTAACCCTAACCCTCACCCTAATCCTAAACTGTACCCTAACCCTAACCCGTACCCTAACCCTAACCCGTACCCTAACCCTAACCCTAACCCTAACCCCTTAAACTAACCCTAACCCGTACCCTAACCATAACCCTAACCAATACCCTAACCCTAACTCGTACCCTAAACCTAACCCTAACCCTAACACTAACCCGTACCCTAACCCTAACCCTTACCCTAACCCTAACCCTAACCCTAATCCTATCCCCTAACCCTAACCCTAAACCGTACACTAACCCTAACCCTAACGCTAACCCCTAACCCTAACCCTAACCCGTACCCTAAACCTAACTCTAACCCGTACCCTAACCCTAAACGGTAACCTAACCCTAACACGTACCCTAACCCGTACCCTAACCCTAACTCTAACCCTATCCCTAACCCTAACCCGTACCTTAAACCTAACCCTAACCTAAACCTAACCCGTACCCTAACCCTTACCTTAAACCTAACCCTAACCCGTACCCTAACCCTAATCCTAACCCTAACCCTAACCCTTACCCTATCCCTAACCCTAAACCTTTCCTAACCCTAACCCTAACCCTAACCCTAACCCGTATGCTATCCCTAACTCTAACCCTAACCATAACCCGTACCCTAACCCTAACCTGTACTCTAACCCTAACCCTAACCCTAACCCTAACCCCTAACCCTAACCGTAACCCGTACCCTAACCCTAACCCTAAACCGTACCCTAACCATAACCCGTACCCTAACCCTCACCCTAACACTAATCCTAACCCTAACCCGTACCCTAACCCTAACCCGTAACCTAAGCCTGACCCGTACACTAACCCTAACCCGTACCCTAACCCTAACCCGTAACCTAACCCGTACCCTAACCCGTACCCTAACCCTAACCCGTACCCTAACCCATACCCTAACCCTAACCCTAACCATAACCCTAACCCGTACCCTAAGCCTAACCCTAACACTTACCCTAACCCCTAATCACTAACCCTAACCCTAACCCAACCCTAACCCGTACTTTAACACTAACACTAACCCTAACCCTAACCCTAACCCGTACCCTAAACCTAACCCTAACCCTAAACCGTACCCTAATCCTAACCCCTAACCCTAACCATAACCCATACCCTAAATCTAACCCTAACCCTAACCCGTACCCTAACCCTAACCCTAACCCTAACCAGTACCCTAACCCTAACCCTAACCCGTACCGTAACCCTAACCCGTACCCTAACCATAACCCTAACCCTACCCTAACCCGTACCCTAACTCGTACCCTAACCCTAACCCGTACCCTAACCCTAACCCTAACCCAACCCTAACCCTAACCCTAACCCGTACCCTAACCCTAAGCCTAACCCTAACCCGTACCCTAACCCTAACCCTAACCAGTACCCTAACCCTAACCCTAACCCGTACCCTAACCCTAAACCGTACCCTAAACCTAACCCTAACCCTAACCCGTACCCTAACCCGTACCCTAAACCTAACCCGTACCCTAACCCTAACCCTAACCTCAACCCAATCCTAAACTTAACCCGTACCCTAACCCTAACCCTAAACCGTACCCTAACCCGTACCCTAACCCTACCCCGTACCCTAACCATACTCCGTACCCTAAACCTAACTCTAACCCTAAACCGTACCCTAACCCTAACCCTAATCCTTTCCTAAACCTAACCCTAACCCTAACTCTCACCCTAACCCGTACCCTAACCCGTACCCTAACCCTAACCCGTACCCTAACCCTAACCCTAACCCTAACCCGTACCCTAACAATAACCCTAACCCTAACACTAACCCGTACCCTAACCCTAACCCGTACCCTAACCCTAAACAAACCCTAAACCTAACCCGTACCCTAACCCGTACCCTAACCCTAACCCGTACCCTAACCCTAACCCTAACCCTAACCCTACCCTAACCCGTAAACAAACTCGTACCCTAACCCTAACCCGTACCCTAACCCTAACCCTAACCCAACCCTAACCCTAACCCTAACCCGTACCCTAACCCTAAGCCTAACCCTAACCCGTACCCTAACCAGTACCCTAAACTTAACCCTAACCCGTACCCTAACCCTAAACCATACCCTAAACCTAACCCTAACCCTAACCCGTACCCTAACCCGTACCCTAACCCTAACCCGTACCCTAACCCTAACCCTAACCCTAACCCTTTCCTAACCCTAACCCTAATCAATACCCTAACCCGTACCCTAAACCTAACTCTTACCCTAACCCTAAACCTAACACTAACCCTAACCCTAACCCGTAAGCTAACCCTAACCCTAACCCTAACCCTAACCCTAACTCTAACCCGTACCCTAACCCGAACCCTAACCCTAACCCTAAACCTAAACTAACCCGTACCCTAACCCTAACCCTAACCCGAACCCTAACCCTAACCCGTACCCTAACCCTAACCCTAAACCTAACGCTAACCCGTACCCTAACCCTAACCCTAGACCAAAACCTAACACTAACCCGTACCCTAACCCTAACCCTAACCCTAACCCGTACCCTAACCCTAACCCTAACCCTAAACCTAACCCGTACCCTAAACCGTACCCTAACCCTAACCCTAACCCTAACCCTAACCCTAACCCCTAACCCTAACCCTAACCCTAACCCTAACCTTAAACCGTACCCTAACCCTAACCCTAACCTTAACCCTAACACGTACCCTAACCCTAACCTTAACCCGTACCCTAACCCTAACCCTAATCCTAACCCTAACCCTTTCCTAACCCTAACCCTAACCCTAACCCGTACCCTAAACCGTACCCTAAACCTAACCCTAACCCTAAACCTAACCCCTAACCCTACCCTAACCCTAACCCTAACCTTAACCCGTACCCTAACCCTAACCCTAATCCGTACCCTAACCCTAACCCTAACCCTTTCCTAACCCTAACCCTATCCTTAACCCTAACCCTAAACCTAACCCGTACACTAAAACTAACCCGTACCCTAACCCTAACCCTAACACTAACCCGTACGCTAACCCTAACCCTAACCCTAACCCTAACCCGAAACCTAACACGTACCCTAACCCTAACCCTAACCCTAACCCTAACCCTAACCCTAATCCGTACCCTAACAATAACCCTAACCCGTACCCTAACCCTAACCCTAACCGTAACCCTAAACCTAACCCGTACCCTAACCCTAACCCTAACCCTAACCCTAACCCTAACCCGTACCCTAAACCTAACCCTTAACCTAACCCTAACCCGTACCCTAAACCTAACCCTAACCCAAACCCTAAACCTAAACCTTACCCTAACCCTAACCCTAACCCTTACCCTAACACTAACCCGTACCCTAACCCTAACCCTAACCCTAACCCGTACCCTAACCCGTACACAAACCCGTACCCTAACCCTAACCCTAACCCTAACCCCTAACCCTAACCCTAACCCTAACCCTAACTCGTACCCTAACCCTAACCCTAACCCTAACCCTAACCCGTACCCTAACCCTAACCTTAACCCGTACCCTAACCCTAACCCTAATCCTAACCCTAACCCTTTCCTAATCCTAACCCTAACCCTAACCATAACCCTAACCCGTACCCTAACCCTAACCCGTACCCTAACACTAATCCTAACCCTAACCCTAACCCTACCCGTATGCTAACCCTAACCCTAACCCTCACCCTAATCCTAAACTGTACCCTAACCCTAACCCGTACCCTAAACCTAACCCGTACCCTAACCCTAACCCTAACCCTAACCCCTTAAACTAACCCTAACCCGTACCCTAACCATAACCCTAACCAATACCCTAACCCTAACTCGTACCCTAAACCTAACCCTAACCCTAACACTAACCCGTACCCTAACCCTAACCCTTACCCTAACCCTAACCCTAACCCTAATCCTATCCCCTAACCCTAACCCTAAACCGTACACTAACACTAACCCTAACGCTAACCCCTAACCCTAACCCTAACCCGTACCCTAAACCTAACTCTAACCCGTACCCTAACCCTAAACGGTAACCTAACCCTAACACGTACCCTAACCCGTACCCTAACCCTAACTCTAACCCTATCCCTAACCCTAACCCGTACCTTAAACCTAACCCTAACCTAAACCTAACCCGTACCCTAACCCTTACCTTAAACCTAACCCTAACCCGTACCCTAACCCTAATCCTAACCCTAACCCTAACCCTTACCCTAACCCTAACCCTAAACCTTTCCTAACCCTAACCCTAACCCTAACCCTAACCCGTACGCTATCCCTAACTCTAACCCTAACCATAACCCGTACCCTAACCCTAACCTGTACTCTAACCCTAACCCTAACCCTAAACCTAACCCCTAACCCTAACCGTAACCCGTACCCTAACCCTAACACTAAACCGTACCCTAACCCTAACCCGTACCCTAACCCTCACCCTAACCCTAATCCTAACCCTAACCCGTACCCTAACCCTAACCCGTAACCTAAGCCTGACCCGTACACTAACCCTAACCCGTACCCTAACCCTAACCCGTAACCTAACCCGTACCCTAACCCGTACCCTAACCCTAACCCGTACCCTAACCCATACCCTAACCCTAACCCTAACCATAACCCTAACCCGTACCCTAAGCCTAACCCTAACACTTACCCTAACCCCTAATCACTAACCCTAACCCTAACCCAAACCCTAACCCGTACTTTAACACTAACACTAACCCTAACCCTAACCCTAACCCGTACCCTAAACCTAACCCTAACCCTAACCCGTACCCTAACCCTAACCCCTAACCCTAACCATAACCCATACCCTAAACCTAACCCTAACCCTAACCCGTACCCTAACCCTAACCCTAACCCTAACCAGTACCCTAACCCTAACCCTAACCCGTACCGTAACCCTAACCCGTACCCTAACCATAACCCTAACCCTACCCTAACCCGTACCCTAACTCGTACCCTAACCCTAACCCGTACCCTAACCCTAACCCTAACCCAACCCTAACCCTAACCCTAACCCGTACCCTAACCCTAAGCCTAACCCTAACCCGTACCCTAACCCTAACCCTAACCAGTACCCTAACCCTAACCCTAACCCGTACCCTAACCCTAAACCGTACCCTAAACCTAACCCTAACCCTAACCCGTACCCTAACCCGTACCCTAAACCTAACCCGTACCCTAACCCTAACCCTAACCTCAACCCAAACCTAAATTTAACCCGTACCCTAACCCTAACCCTAAACCGTACCCTAACCCGTACCCTAACCCTACCCCGTACCCAAACCATACTCCGTACCCTAAACCTAACCCTAACCCTATACCGTACCCTAACGCTAACCCTAATCCTTTCCTAAACCTAACCCTAACCCTAACTCTCACCCTAACCCGTACCCTAACCCGTACCCTAACCCTAACCCGTACCCTAACCCTAACCCTAACCCTAACCCGTACCCTAACAATAACCCTAACCCTAACACTAACCCGTACACTAACCCTAACCCGTACCCTAACCCGTACCCTAACCCTCACCCTAACCCTAACCCTAACCCTAACCCCTAACCCCTAACCC
>JAVLSZ010000221.1:177500-180000 GCA_032313775.1 Urocyon cinereoargenteus | reverse complement strand
CTCACCCTAAACCGTACCCTAACCCTTACCCGTACCCTAACCCTGACCCGTACCCTAACCGTAACCCGCACCCTAACCCTAACCCGTAACCTAATCCGTACCCTAACCCGTACCCTAACACTATCCAGTACCCTAACCCATACCCTAACCCTATCCCTAACCATAACCCTAACCCGTACCCTAAGCCTAACCCTAACACTTACCCTAACCCCTAATCCCTAACCCTAACCCTAACCCTAACCCGTACTTTAACACTAACACTAAACCTAACCCTAACCCTAACCCGTACAATAAACCTAACCCTAACCCTAACCCGTACCCTAACCCTAACCCCTAACCCTAACCATAACCCATACCCTAAACCAAACCTAACCCTAACCCGTACCCTAACCCTAACCCTAACCCTAACCAGTACCCTAACCCTAACCCTAACCCGTACCGTAACAATAACCCGTACCCTAACCATAACCCTAACCCTACACTAACCCGTACCCTAACTCGTACCCTAACCCTAACCCGTACCCTAACCCTAACCCTAACCCAACCCTAACCCTAACCCTAACCCGTACCCTAAACCTAAGCCTAACCCTAACCCGTACCGTAATCCTAACCCTAACCAGTACCCTAACCCTAACCCTAACCCGTACCCTAACCCTAAACCGTACCCTAAACCTAACCCTAACCCTAACCCGTACCCTAACCCGTACCTAACCCTAACCTGTACCCTAACCCTAACCCTAACCTCAACCCAATCCTAAACTTAACCCGTACCCTAACCCGTACCCTAACCCTACCCCGTACCCTAACCATATTCCGTACCCCAAACCTAACCCTAACCCGTACCCTAACCCTAACCCTAATCCTTTTCTAAACCTAACCCTAACCCTAACTCTCACACTAACCCGTACCCTAACCCGTACCCTAACCCTAACCCGTACCCTAACCCTAACCCTAACCCTAACCCGGACCCTAACACTAACCCTAACCCTAACACTAACCCGTACCCTAACCCTAACCCGTACCCTAACCCGTACCCTAACCCTCACCCTAACCCTAACCCTAACCCCTAACCCCTAACCCTAACCCTAAACCTAACCCTAACCCGTACCCTAACCTTAACCCTAAACCGTACCCTAACCCGTACCCTAACCCTAACCCTAACCCTAACCCTTTCCTAACCCTAACCCTAACCCAACCCTAACCCTAACCCTAACCCGTACACTAACCCTAAGCCTAACCCTAACCCGTACCCTAACCCTAACCCTAACCAGTACATTAACCCTAACCCTAACACGTACCCTAACCCTAAACCGTACCCTAAACCTAACCCTAACCCTAACCCGTACCCTAACCCGTACCCTAACCCTAAACCGTACCCTAACCCTAACCCGTACCCTAACCCCAACCCTAAATCTAACCCAACCCTAACCCTAACCCGGATCCTAACCCTAACCCTAACCCGTACCCTAACCCGTACCCTAACCCTAACCCGTACCCTAACCCTAACCCGTACCCTAACCCTAACCCTAAACCTAACCCTAACCCTAACCCGTACCCTAAACCTAACCCTAACCCTAACCCTAACCCTACCCCTTCCTTAACCCTTACCCTAAACCTAACCCTGACACGTACCCTATACCTAACCCTAACCCTAACCCTAACTCTAACCCTAACCCGTACCCTAACCCTAAACCTAACCCGTACACTAACCCTACCCCTAACCCTAACCCTAACCCTTTCCTAACCCTAACCCTAACCCTAACCCTAACCCTAACCCTAACCCTAACCTGTACCCTAACCGTAAACCATATCCTAACCCTAACCCTAACCGTACCCGTACCCTAAACCTAACCCAACCCTAAACCTAACCAGCACCCTATCCCTAACCCTAACCCTAAACCTAACCCTAACCTGTACCCTAACCCTAACCCTAACCCTAACCCTAACCCTAACCCGTACCCTAACCCTAACCCTAAACCGTACCCTAACCCGTACCCTAACCCTAACCCTAACCCATACCCTAACCCAAACCCTAACACCAACCCTAACCCTAACCCGTACCCTAACCCTAACCTTAACCCGTACCCTAACCCTAACCTTAACCCTAACCCTAACCCTTTTCTAACCCTAACCCTAACCCTATACCTAACCCTAACCCTAACCCGTACCCTAACCCTAACCCGTACCCTAACCCTAACCCTAACCCTAACCCTAACCTGTACCCTAACCCTAACCCGTACCCTAACACTAACCCTAATCCTAACCCCTAACCCTAACCCTAAACCGTACACTAACCCGTACCCTAACCCGTACCCTAACCCTAACCGGTACCCTAACACTAACACGTACCCTAACCCGTACCCTAATCCTAACCCTAACCCTAACCCTAACCCTAACCCATACCCTAAACCTAACCCTAACCCTAACCCTAACCCTAACCCGTACCCTAACCCTTACCCTAAACCTAACCCTAACACGTACCCTAACCCTAATCCTAACC
>JAVLSZ010000221.1:132500-172500 GCA_032313775.1 Urocyon cinereoargenteus | reverse complement strand
CCCTAACCCGTACCCTAACCCTACCCCGTACCCTAACCATATTCCGTACCCCAAACCTAACCCTAACCCGTACCCTAACCCTAACCCTAATCCTTTTCTAAACCTAACCCTAACCCTAACTCTCACACTAACCCGTACCCTAACCCGTACCCTAACCCTAACCCGTACCCTAACACTAACCCTAACCCTAACCCGGACCCTAACACTAACCCTAACCCTAACACTAACCCGTACCCTAACCCTAACCCGTACCCTAACCCGTACCCTAACCCTCACCCTAACCCTAACCCTAACCCCTAACCCCTAACCCTAACCCTAAACCTAACCCTAACCCGTACCCTAACCTTAACCCTAAACCGTACCCTAACCCGTACCCTAACCCTAACCCTAACCCTAACCCTTTCCTAACCCTAACCCTAACCCAACCCTAACCCTAACCCTAACCCGTACACTAACCCTAAGCCTAACCCTAACCCGTACCCTAACCCTAACCCTAACCAGTACATTAACCCTAACCCTAACACGTACCCTAACCCTAAACCGTACCCTAAACCTAACCCTAACCCTAACCCGTACCCTAACCCGTACCCTAACCCTAAACCGTACCCTAACCCTAACCCGTACCCTAACCCCAACCCTAAATCTAACCCAACCCTAACCCTAACCCGGATCCTAACCCTAACCCTAACCCGTACCCTAACCCGTACCCTAACCCTAACCCGTACCCTAACCCTAACCCGTACCCTAACCCTAACCCTAAACCTAACCCTAACCCTAACCCGTACCCTAAACCTAACCCTAACCCTAACCCTAACCCTACCCCTTCCTTAACCCTTACCCTAAACCTAACCCTGACACGTACCCTATACCTAACCCTAACCCTAACCCTAACTCTAACCCTAACCCGTACCCTAACCCTAAACCTAACCCGTACACTAACCCTACCCCTAACCCTAACCCTAACCCTTTCCTAACCCTAACCCTAACCCTAACCCTAACCCTAACCCTAACCCTAACCCTAACCCTAACCCTAACCTGTACCCTAACCGTAAACCGTATCCTAACCCTAACCCTAACCGTACCCGTACCCTAAACCTAACCCAACCCTAAACCTAACCAGCACCCTATCCCTAACCCTAACCCTAAACCTAACCCTAACCTGTACCCTAACCCTAACCCTAACCCTAACCCTAACCCTAACCCTAACCCGTACCCTAACCCTAACCCTAAACCGTACCCTAACCCGTACCCTAACCCTAACCCTAACCCATACCCTAACCCAAACCCTAACACCAACCCTAACCCTAACCCGTACCCTAACCCTAACCTTAACCCGTACCCTAACCCTAACCTTAACCCTAACCCTAACCCTTTTCTAACCCTAACCCTAACCCTATACCTAACCCTAACCCTAACCCGTACCCTAACCCTAACCCGTACCCTAACCCTAACCCTAACCCTAACCCTAACCTGTACCCTAACCCTAACCCGTACCCTAACACTAACCCTAATCCTAACCCCTAACCCTAACCCTAAACCGTACCCTAACCCGTACCCTAACCCGTACCCTAACCCTAACCGGTACCCTAACCCTAACACGTACCCTAACCCGTACCCTAATCCTAACCCTAACCCTAACCCTAACCCTAACCCATACCCTAAACCTAACCCTAACCCTAACCCTAACCCTAACCCGTACCCTAACCCTTACCCTAAACCTAACCCTAACACGTACCCTAACCCTAATCCTAACCCTAACCCTAACCCTTACCCTAACCCGTACCCTAACCCTAACCCTAACCATAACTCGTACCCTAACCCGTACCCTAATCCTAACCCTAACCCTAACCCCTAACCCCTAACCCTAACCCTAACCCTAACCCGTACATTAACACTAACACTAACCCTAACCCTAACCCTAACCCGTACCCTAAACCTAAACCTTACCCTAACACTAACCCTAACCCTTACCCTAACCCTAACACCTAACCCTAACCCGTACCCGTACCCTAAACCTAACCCTAACCCTAACCCGTACCCTAACCCTAACCATAACCCTAACCCGTACCCTAACCCTAAACCTAACCAGTACCCTAACCCTAACCCTAACACATACCCTAACCCTAACCCTAACCCATACCCTAACCCGTACCCTAACCCTACCCCGTACCCTAACCATACTCCGTACCCTAACCCTAACCCTAACCCGTACCCTAACCCTAACCTTAACGAACCCTAACCCTAATCCTAACCCTAACCCTAAACCTTTCCTAACCCTAACCCTAACCCTAACCCTAACCCTAACCCGTACCCTAAACTTAACCCTAACCCTAACACTAACCCGTACCCTAACCCTAACCCCTAACCCTAACCCTAAAACGTACCCTAAACCTAACCCTAACCCTAAACTGTACCCTAACTCTAACCCTAACCCTAACCCTAACCAGTACCCTAACCCTAACCCGTACCCTAACCCTAACCCGTACCCTAACCCTAACCAAACCCTAAACCTAACCCGTACCCTAACCCGTACCCTAACCCTAACCCGTACCCTAACCCTAACCCTAACCCTAACCCAACCCTAACCCTAACCCGGACCCTAACCCTAACCCGTACCATAACCATAACCCTAAACCAAACCCTAACCCTAACCCGTACCCTAAACCTAACCCTAACCCTAACCCTAACCCTAACCCGTACCCTAACCCTAACCCTAAACATAACCCTAACCCTAACCCGTACTCTAACCCTAATACCAAACCTAAACCTAACCCTAACCCGTACCTTAACCCTATCCCTAACCCTAACCCTAACCGGTACCCTAAACCTAACCCTAAACCGTACCCTAACCGTAACCCGTATCCTAACCCTAACCCTAACCCTAACCCTAACCCTAACCCGTACACTAAACCTAACCCTAAACCTAACCCTAACCAGTACCCTAACCCTAACCCTAACCTAACCCTAACCCTAACCCGTACCCTAACCCTAACACTAACTCTAACCCTAACCCTAACCCGTACCCTAACCCTAACCCTAAACCGTAACCTAACCCGTACCCTAACCCTAACCCTAACCAATACCCTAACTCTAACCCTAACCCTAACCCTAACCCTAACCCTAACCCGTACCCTAACCCTAACCTTAACCCGTACCCTAACCCTAACCCTAACCCTTTTCTAACCCTAACCCTAACCCTAAACCTAACACTAAACCTAACCCGTATCCTAACCCTAACCCGTACCCTAACCCTAACCCTAACCCTAAACCTAACCCTAACCCTAAACTGTACCCTAACCCTAACCCGTACCCTAACACTAACCCTAATCCTAACCCCTAACCCTAACCCTAACCCGTACCCTAACCCGTAACCTAACCCGTAACCTAACCCTAACCGGTACCCTAACCCTAACACGTACCCTAACCCGTACCCTAATTCTAACCCTAACCCTAACCCTAACCCTAACCCATACCCTAAACCTAACCCTAACCCTAACCCGTACCCTAACCCTTAGCCTAAACCTAACCCAAACCCGTACCCTAAACTTAATCCTAACCCTAACCCTAACCCTTACCCTAACCCGTACCCTAACACTAACCCTAACCCTAACTCGTACCCTAACCCGTACCCTAACCATAACCCTAACCCTAACCCCTAACCCCTAACCCTAACCCTAACCCTAACCCTAACCCGTACATTAACACTAACACTAATGCTAACCCTAACCCTAACCCGTACACTAAACCTAAACCTTACCCTAACACTAACCCTAACCCTTTCTCTAACCCTAACACCTAATCCTAACCCTAACCCGTACACTAAACCTAACCCTAACCCTAACCCGTACCCTAACCCTAACCCTAACCCTAACCCGTACCCTAACCCTAACCCGTACCCTAACCCTAACCCTAACCCATACCCTAACCCGTACCCTAACCCGTACCCTAACCCTAACCCGTACCCTAACCCTAACCCTAATCCAACCCTAACCCTAACCCGTACCCTAACCCTAACCCTAACACTAACTCTAAACCTAACCCGTACCCTAACCTTACCCTTAACCCCTACCCTAACCCTAACCTTAACCCTAACCCTAACCCTTTCCTAAACCTAAACCTAACCCTAACCCTAACCCTAACCCGTACCCTAACCCTAACCAGTACCCTATCCCTAACCCTAACTCGTACCCTAACACTAAACCGAACCCTAACCCTAACCCTAACCCTAACCTGTACCCTAACCCGTAACCTAACCCTAACCCGTACCCTAACCCTACCACGTACCCTAACCATACTCAGTACCCTAACCCTAACCCTAACCCGTACCCTAACCCTAACGCCTAACCCTAACCCTAACCCGTACCCTAACCATAACCAGTACCGTAAACCAAACCCGAAAACGTATCCTAACCCTAACCCGTACCCTAACCGTAACCAAACCCTAAACCTAACCCGTACCCTAAGCCGTACCCTAACCCTAACCCGTACCCTAACCCTAACCCTAACCCTAACCCTAACCCTAACCCAAACCTAACCCTAACCCGGACCCTAACCCTAACCCGTACCCTAACCCTAAACCTAACCCTAACCCTAACCCGTACCCTAAACCTAACCCTAACCCTAACCCTAACCCTAACCCGTACCCTAACCCTAACCCTAAACCTAACCCTAACCCTAACCCGTACGCTAACCCTAATACTAACCCTAACCCTAACCCTAACCCGTACCTTAACACTAAACCTAACCCTAACCCTAACCGGTACCCTAAACCTAACCCTAACCCGTACCCTAACCGTAACCCGTATCCTAACCCTAACCCTAACCCTAACCCTAACCCGTACACTAAACCTAACACTAACCCTAACCCTAACCAGTACCCTAACCCTAACCCTAAACCTAACCCTAACCCTAACCCGTACCCTAACCCTAGCCCTAACCCTAACCCTAACCCTAACACGTACCCTAACCCGAACCCTAAACCGTACCCTAACCCGTACCCTAACCCTAACCCTAACCCATACCCTAACCCTAACACTAACACTAACCCTAACCCTAACCCGTACCCTAACCCTAACCTTAACCCGTACCCTAACCCTAACCCTAACCCTATTCTAACCCTAACCCTAACCCTAAACCTAACCCTAACCCTAACCCTAACCCTAACCCTAAACTGTACCCTAACCCTAACCCGTCCCCTAACACTACCCTAATCCTAAACCCTAACCCTAACCCTAACACGTACCCTAACCCGTAACCTAACCCGTACCCTAACCCTAACCGGTACCCTAACCCTAACATGTACCCTAAACCGTACCCTACCCTAACCCTAACCCTAACCCAAACCCGTACCCTAAACCTAACCCTAACCCTAACCCGTACCCTAACCCTAAACCTAACCCTAACCCTAACCCTAACCCGTACCCTAACCCTAACCCTAACCCGTACCCTAACCCTAACCCGTACCCTCACCCTAACCCTAACCCGTACCCTCACCCTAACCCGTACCTATCCCTAACCCTAACCCGTACCCTAAACCTAACCCGTACCCTAACCTAAACCTAACCCTAACCCTAACCCTAACCCCTAACCCTAACACTAAACCGTACCCTAACCCTAACACGTACCCTAATCCGTACCCTAAACCTAACCCGTACCCTAACCCTAACCCTAAACCTAACCCAAACCCGTACCCTAACCCTAACCCTAAACCGTAACCTAACCCTAACCCTAAACCTAACCCTAACCCGTACCTTAACCCTAACCCTAACCCTAACCATAACCCGTACCCTAACCCTAACCCTAACCCTAAGCCTAACCCTAACCCTAACCCGTACCCTAACCCTAAACCTAACCCTAACCCGTACCCAAACCCTAACCCGTACCATAAATCTAACCCGTACACTATCCGTAACCCATACCCTAACACGTACACTAACCCTAACACTAACCATAACCCTAACCGTAACCCCTAACCCCTAACCCTAACCCTTAACCTAACCCTAACCCGTACCCTAACCCTAACCCTAACCTTAACCCTAACCCGTACCCTAACCCTAACCTTAACCCGTACCCTAACCCTACCCTAACCCTAACACTAACCCTTTCCTAACCCTAACCCTAACCCGTACCCTAACCCGTACCCTAACCCTAACCTGTACCCTAAACCTAACCCTAACCCTAACCCTAACCCTAAACCGTACCCTAACCCGTACCCTAAACCTAACCCTAACCCGTACGCTAAACCTAACACTAACCCTAACGCTAACCCTAACCCTAACCCGTATCCTAACCCTAACCCTAACCCTAACCCGTACCCTAAACCTAACCCTAACCCGTACCCTAACCCTAACCCGTACCCTAACCCTAACCATAACCCTAACCCGTACCCTAAACCTAAACCTAACCCTAACCCGTACCCTAACCCTAAACCTAACCCTAACCCTAAACCTAACCAGTACCCTAAACCTAACCATAACACGTACCCTAACCCTAACCCGTACCCTGAACCTAAACCTAACCCTAATCCTAATCCGTACCCTAACCCGTACCCTAACCCTAACCCGTAAACTAACCCTAACCCTAACCCTAACCCAACCC
The DNA here is from genome assembly GCA_032313775.1 of Urocyon cinereoargenteus. Lineage (NCBI taxonomy): Eukaryota > Metazoa > Chordata > Mammalia > Carnivora > Canidae > Urocyon > Urocyon cinereoargenteus. The sequence continues at coordinate 165,903 of JAVLSZ010000221.1, read as the reverse complement.
TAACCCTAACACATACCCTAACCCTAAGCCTAACCCTAACTCGTACCCTAACCCTAACCCTAACCAGTACCATAACCCTAACCCTAACCCGTACCCTAACCCTAAACCGTACCCTAAACCTAACCCTAACCCTAACCCGTACCCTAAGCCGTACCCTAAACCTAACCCCTACCCTAACCCTAACCCAAACCCCAACCCAATCCTAACCCTAACCCGTACCCTAACCCTAACCCTAACTCGTACCCTAACCCGTACCCTAACCCTACACCGTACCCTAGCCATACTCCGTACACTAACCCTAACCCTAACCCTAACCCGTATCCTAACCCTAACCCTAATCCTTTCCTAAACCTAATACTAACCCTAACCCTCACCCTAACCCGTACCCTAACCCGTACCCGAACCCTAACCCGTACCCTAACCCTAAACCTAACCTTAACCCGTACCCTAACCCTAACCGTAACCCTAACACTAACCCGTACCCTAACCCTAACCCGTACCCTAACCCTAACCCTAACCCTCACCCTAACCCTAACCCTAACCCTAACCCCTAACCCCTAACCCTAACACTAACCCTAACCCGTATCCTAAACCTAACCCTAACCCGAACCCTAACCCTAACCCTTAACACTAACCCTAACCCGTACCCTAACCCTAACCCTACCCCGTACCCTAACCCTAACCGGTACCCTAACCCTAACACGTACCCTAACCCGTACCCTAACACTAATCCTAACCCTAACCCTAACCCTAACCCGTACCCTAAACCTAACCCTAACCCTAACCCTAACCCTAACCCATACCCTAACCCTTACTCTAAACCTAAACCTAACCCGTACGCTAACCCTAACACTAACCCTAACCCTAACCCTAACCCTAACCCGTATCCTAACCCTAACCCTAACCCGTACCCTAACCCGTACCCTAAACCTAACCCTAACCCGTACCCTAACCCTAACCGTACCCTAACACTAACCCAAACCCTAACCCTAACCCGTACCCGAAACCTAACCCTAACCCTAACCCGTACCCTAATCCTAACCCTAACCGTAACCCTAACCCTAACCAGTACCCTAACCCTAACCATAACCCGTACCCTAACCCTAACCCGTACCCTAACCCTAACCGTAACCCTAACCCTAATTCGTACCCTAACCCGTACCCTAACCCTAACCCGTACCCTAACCCTAACCCTAACCCTAAACCAACCCTAACCCTAACCCGTACCCTAACCCTAAGCCTAACCCTAACCCGTACCCTAACCCTAACCCTAACCAGTACCCTAAACCTAACCCTAACCTGGACCCTAACCCTAAACCGTACACTAACCCTAAGCCTAACCCTAACCCGTACCCTAACCCTAACCCTAACCAGTACCCTAAACCTACCCTAACAAGGACCCTAAACCTAAACCGTACCCTAACCCTAAACCTAACCCTAACCCGTACCCTAACCCTAACCCTAATCCTTTCCTAAACCTAACCCTAACCCTAACCCTCACGCTAACCCGTACCCTAACCCGTACCCTACCCTAACCCGTACCCTAACCCTAACCCTAACCCTAACCCGTCCCCTACCCTAACCCTAACCCTAACACTAACCCGTACCCTAACCCTAACCCGTACCCTAACCCGTACCCTAACCATCACCCTAACCCTAACTCTAACCCTAACACCTAACCCCTAACCCTATCCTAACCCTAACCCGTATCCTAAACCTAACCCTAATCCTAACCCTAACCCTAACCCGTACCCTAAACCTAACCCTAACCCGTACCCTAACCCTAACCCTAACCCTAACCCTTTCCTAACCCTAACCCTAACCCTAACCCTAACCCTAACCCTAACCCGTATCCTAAACCTAACCCGTACCCTAACCCTAAACCTAACCCTAACCCGTACGCTAACCCTAACCCTAACACTAACCCTAACCCTAACCCTAACCCATACCCTAACCCTAACCCTAACCCTAACCCTAACCCTAAACTTAACCCATACCCTAACCCTAAAACTAACCCTAACCCTAACCCGTACCCTAACCCTAACCCTAAACCGGACCCTAGCCCGTACCCTAACCCTAACAAGTACCCTAACCCTAACCCTAACCAGTACCCTAACCCTAAACCGTACCCTAAACCTAACCCTCACCCTAACCCGTACCCTAACCCATACCCTAACACTAAACCGTACCCTAACACTAACCCTAACCCTAATCCGTACCCTAACCCTAACCCTAACACTAACACTAACCCGTACCCTAACCCTAACCCGTACCCTAACCCGTACCCTAACCCTCACCCTAACCCTAACCCTAACCCTAACCCCTAACCTCTAACCCTAACCCTAACCATAACCCGTACCCTAAACCTAACCCTACCCTTACCCTAACCCTAACCCGTACCCTAAACCTAACCCTAACCCGTACCCTAAACCTAACCCTAACCCTAACCCTTTACTAACCCTAACCCTAACCCTAACACTAACCCTAACCCTAACCCTAAATCGTACCATAACCCTAACCCTAACCCTAACCCTAACCCTAATCCGTACCCTAACCCTACCCCTAACCCGTACCCTAACCCTAACCCTAACCCTAAACTTAACCCGTACCCTAACACTAACCTTAACCCTAATCCTAACCCGTACCCTAACCCTAAACCTAAACCTAACCTTAACCCGTATTCTAACCCTAACCCTAACCCAAACCCTAACACTAACCCGTACCCTAACCCTAACCCTAACCCTAACCCTAAACTTAACCCGTACCCTAACCCTAAACCTAACCCTAACCCTAACCCGTACCCTAACCCTAACCCTAAACCTGACCCTAGCCCGTACCCTAACCCTAACAAGTACCCTAACCCTAACCCTAACCAGTACCCTAACCCTAAACCGTACCCTAAACCTAACCCTCACCCTAACCCGTACCCTAACCCATACCCTAACACTAAACCGTACCCTAACCCTAACCCTAACCCTAACCCGTACCCTAACCCTAACCCTAAACCTAACACTAACCCGTACCCTAACCCTAACCCGTACCCTAACCCGTACCCTAACCCTCACCCTAACCCTAACCCTAACCCTAACCCCTAACCTCTAACCCTAACCCTAACCATAACCCGTACCCTAAACCTAACCCTACCCTTACCCTAACCCTAACCCGTACCCTAAGCCTAACCCTAACCCGTACCCTAACCCATACCCTAACACTAAACCGTACCCTAACCCTAACCCTAACCCTAACCATAACCCTAAACCTAACCCTAACCCGTACCCTAAACCTAACCCGTACCCTAACCCTAACCCTAAACCTAACCCGTACGCTAACCCTAACCCTAACACTAACCCTAACCCTAACCCTAACCCATACCCTAAACCTAACCCTAACCCTAACCCTAACCCTAATCCGTACCCTAGCCTAACCCTAACCCGTGCTCTAACCCTAACCCTAACCCTAACCCTAAACTTAACCCGTACCCTAACCCTAACCCTAACCCTAACCCTAACCCTATCCCGTACCCTAACCCTAACCCTAAACCTGACCCTAACCCGTACCCTAACCCTAACCCTAACCAATACCCTAACCCTAACCCTAACCAGTACCCTAACCCTAAACCATACCCTAAAGCTTACCCTCACACTAACCCGTACCCTAACCCGTACCCTAACCCTAAACCGTACCCTAACCCTAACCCTAACCCTAACCCGTACCCTAACCCTAACCCTAACCCTAACACTAACCCGTACCCTAACCCTAACCCGTACCATAACCCTAACCCTAACCCTAACCCTCACTCTAATCCGTACCCTAACCCTACACCTAACCCATACCCTAACCCTAAACCTAACCCTAAACTTAACCCGTACCCTAACACTACCCCTAACCCTAACCCTAACCCGTACCCTAACCCTAAACCTAAACCTAACCCTAACCCGTACCCTAACCCTAACCCTAACCCAAACCCTAACCCTAACCCGTACCCTAACCCTAACCCTAACCCTAACCCTGACCCTAACCCGTACCCTAACCCTAACCCTAACCCTAACCCTAACTCATACCCTAAACCATACCCTAACCCTAACCGTAACCCTAACCCCTAACCCTAACCCTAACCCTAACCCGTACCCTAACCCGTACCCTAACCCTAACCCTAACCCTAACCCTAACCCTAACCCGTACCCTAACCCTAACCTTAACCCGTACCCTAACCCTAACCCTAATCCTAACCCTAACCCTTTCCTAACCCTAACCCTAACCCTAACGCTAACCCTAACCCTAACCCGTACCCTAAACCTAACCCGTACCCTAACACTAACCCTAACCCTAATCCTAACCCTAACCCGTATGCTAACCCTAACCCTAACACTCACCCTAACCCTAACCCGTATCCTAAATCTAACCCGTACCCTAAACCTAACCCTAACACTAACCCTAACCCTAACCCTAACCCCTAAACCTAACCCTAACCCGTTTCCTAACAATAACCCTAACCCGTACCCTAAACCTAACCCGTACCCTAAACCTAACCCTAACCCTAACACTAACCCGTACCCTAACCCACCCCGTAACCTAACCCTAAACCTAACCCTATCGCCTAACCCTAACCCTAAAACGTACCCTAACCCTAACCCTAACGCTAACCCCTAACCCTAACCCTAACCCGTACCCTAACCCTAACCCTAAACCTAACCCTAACCCTAACCCGTACCCTAAACCGTACCCTAACCCTAACCCTAACCCTAACCCGTACCCTAACCCTAACCCTAACCCTAACCCATACCCTAACCCTAACCCTAACCCTTTCCTAAACCTAACCCTAACCCTAACCCTAACCCAAACTTACCCTAACAGTAACCCGTACCCTAACCCGTACCCTAACCCTAACGCTAACCCTAACACGTACCCTAACCCTAACCCTAACCCTAACACTAACCCGTACGCTAACCCTAACCCATACCCTAACACGTACCCTAACCCTAACCCTAACCCTAACCCTAACCCCTAAAACCTAACACTAACCCTAACCCTAACCCGTAGCCTAACCCTAACCCTAACCCTAACCCTAACCCGTACCCTAAACCTAACTATAAACCGTACCCTAACCCTAACACTAACCCTAACCCTAACCCTTTGCTAACCCTAACCCTAACCCTCACCCTCACCCTAATGCTAACCCGTCCCCTAAACCTAACCCTAACCCTTACCCTAACCCTAACCCGTACCCTAACCCTAATCCTAACCCGTACCCTAACCCTAACCCTAACCCGTACCCTAACCCTAACCCTAACCCAAACTCTAACCCGTACCCTAACCCTAAACCTAACCCTAACCCTAACCCTTTCCTAACCCTAACCCTAACCCTAAACCTAACCCTAACCCGTACCCTAACCCTAACCCTAACCCTAACCCATACGCTAACGCTAACACTAACCCTAACCCTAACCCTAACCCTAACCCTAACGCGTACCCTAAACCAAACCCTAACCCTAACCCTAACCCTAACCCGTACCCTAAACCTAACCCTAACCCTAACCCTAACCCGAACCCTAACTCGTACCCTAACCCTAACCCGTACCCAAACCCGTACCCTAACCCGTACCCTAACCCTAACCCTAACTCTAATTCTAACCCTAACCCGTACCCTAACCCTACCCTTAACCCGTACCCTAACCCTAACCCTAACCCTAACCCTTTCCTAACCCTAACCCTAACCCTAACCCTAACCCTAACGCGTACCCTAAACCAAACCCTAACCCTAACCCTAACCCTAACCCGTACCCTAAACCTAACCCTAACCCTAACCCTAACCCGAACCCTAACTCGTACCCTAACCCTAACCCGAACCCAAACCCGTACCGTAACCCAAACTCTAACCCGTACCCTAACACTAAATCTAACCCTAACCCTAACCCTTTCCTAACCCTAACCCTAACCCTAAACCTAACCCTAACCCGTACCCTAACACTAACCCTAACCCTAACCCTAACCCCTAACCCTAACCCTAACCCGTTACCTAACCATAACCCTAACCTTTACCCCTAACCCTAACCCGTACCCTAACCCTAACCCTAACCCGTACCCTAATCCTAACCGGTACCCTAACCCTAACACGTACCCTAACCCGTACCGTAACACTAACCCTAACCCTAACCCTAACCCGTACCCTAACCCTAACCCTAACCCTAACCCGTACCCTAACACTAACCCTAACCCGTACCCTAACCCTTACCCTAAACCTAACCCTAACCCGTACGCTAACCCTAACACTAACCCTAACCCTAACCCTAACCCTAACCCTAACCCTAACCCTAACCCGTACCATAACCCTAACCCGTACACTAACACTAACCCTAACCCTAATCCTAACCCTAAACGGTATGCTAACCCTAACCCTAAACCTCACCCTAACTCTAACCCGTACCCTAACCCTAACCTGTACCCTAACCCTATCCCTAACACTAACCCTAACCCTAACCCTAACCCGTACCCTAACCCTAACCCGTACCCTAACCCTAACCCTAACCGTATCCCCTAACCCTAACCCTAACCCGTACCCTAACCCTAACCTAACGCTAACCCCTAACCCTAAACCTAACCCGTACCCTAACCCTAACCCTAACCCTAACCCGTACCCTAAACCGTACCCTAATCCTAACTCTAACCCTAACCCTAACCCATACCCTAACCCTAACCCTAACCCTAACCCTAACCAGTACCCTAACCCTAACCATAACCTGTACCCTAACCCTAACCCGTACCCTAACCCTAACCCTAACCCTAATTCGTACCCTAACCCGTACCCTAACCCTAATCCGTACGCTAACCCTAACCCTAACCCTAACCCAACCCTAACCCTAACCCGTACCCTAACCCTAAGCCTAACCCTAACCCGTACCCTAACCCTAAAACTAACCAGTACCCTAACACTAACCCTAACCAGGACCCTAAACCTAAACCGTACCCTAAACCTAACCCTAACCCTAACACTAACCCGTACCCTAACCCTACCCCGTACCCTAACCATACTCCGTACCCTAACCCTAAACCTAACCCTAACCCGTACCCTAAACCTAACCCTAATCCTTTCCTAAACCTAACCCTAACCCTAACCCGTACCCTAACCCGTACCCTAACCCTAACCCGTACCCTAACCCTAACCCTAACACTAACCCGTACCCTAACCCTAACCCGTACCCTAACCCCTAACCCCTAACCCTATCCTAACCCTAACCCGTATCCTAAACCTAACCCTAATCCTAACCCTAACCCTAACCCGTACCCTAAACCTAACCCTAACCCGTACCCTAACCCTAACCCTAACCCTAAACCTTTCCTAACCCTAACCCTAACCATAACCCTAACCCTAAACCTAACCCGTACCCTAAACCTAACCCGTACCCTAACCCTAACCCTAAACCTAACCCGTACGCTAACCCTAACCCTAACACTAACCCTAACCCTAACCCTAACCCATACCCTAAACCTAACCCTAACCCTAACCCTAACCCTAATCCGTACCCTAGCCTAACCCTAACCCGTGCTCTAACCCTAACCCTAACCCTAAACCTAAACTTAACCCGTACCCTAACCCTAACCCTAACCCTAACCCTAACACGTACCCTAAACCTAACCCTAAACCTGACCCTAACCCGTACCCTAACCCTAACCCTAACCAGTACCCTAACCCTAACCCTAACCAGTACCCTAACCCTAAACCATACCCTAAAGCTTACCCTCACACTAACCCGTACCCTAACCCGTACCCTAACCCTAAACCGTACCCTAACCCTAACCCTAACCCTAACCCGTACCCTAACCCTAACCCTAACCCTAACACTAACCCGTACCCTAACCCTAACCCGTAACATAACCCTAACCCTAACCCTAACCCTAACTCTAATCCGTACCCTAACCCTACCCCTAACCCATACCCTAACCCTAACCCTAACCCTAAACTTAACCCGTACCCTAACACTACCCCTAACCCTAACCCTAACCCGTACCCTAACCCTAAACCTAAACCTAACCCTAACCCGTACCCTAACCCTAACCCTAACCCAAACCCTAACCCTAACCCGTACCCTAACCCTAACCCTAACCCTAACCCTGACCCTAACCCGTACCCTAACCCTAACCCTAACCCTAACCCTAACCCATACCCTAAACCGTACCCTAACCCTAACCGTAACCCTAACCCCTAACCCTAACCCTAACCCTAACCCGTACCCTAACCCGTACCCTAACCCTAACCCTAAACCTAACCCTAACCCTAACCCGTACCGTAACCCTAACCTTAACCCGTACCCTAACCCTAACCCTAATCCTAACCCTAACACTTTCCTAACCCTAACCCTAACCCTAACGCTTACCCTAACCCTAACCCGTACCCTAACCCTAACCCGTACCCTAACACTAACCCTAACCCTAATCCTAACCCTAACCCGTATGCTAACCCTAACCCTAACACTCACCCTAACCCTAACCCGTATCCTAAACCTAACCCGTACCCTAAACCTAACCCTAACACTAACCCTAACCCTAACCCTAACCCCTAACCCTAACCCTAACCCGTTACCTAACCATAACCCTAACCCGTACCCTAACCCTAACCCGTACCCTAAACCTAACCCTAACCCTAACACTAACCCGTACCCTAACCCACCCCGTAACCTAACCCTAAACCTAACCCTATCGCCTAACCCTAACCCTAACCCGTACCCTAACCCTAACGCTAACCCCTAACCCTAACCCTAACCCGTACCCTAACCCTAAACCTAAACCTAACCCTAACCCTAACTCGTACCCTAAACCGTACCCTAACCCTAACCCTAACCCTAACCCGTACCCTAACCCTAACCCTAACCCTAACCCATACCCTAACCCTAACCCTAACCCTTTCCTAAACCTAACCCTAACCCTAACCCTAACCCAAACTTACCCTAACCGTAACCCGTACCCTAACCCGTACCCTAACCCTAACGCTAACCCTAACACGTACCCTAACCCTAACCCTAACCCTAACACTAACCCGTACGCTAACCCTAACCCATACCCTAACACGTACCCTAACCCTAACCCTAACCCTAACCCCTAAAACCTAACACTAACCCTAACCCTAACCCGTAGCCTAACCCTAACCCTAACCCTAACCCTAACCCGTACCCTAAACCTAACTATAAACCGTACCCTAACCCTAACACTAACCCTAACCCTAACCCTTTGCTAACCCTAACCCTAACCCTCACCCTCACCCTAATGCTAACCCGTACCCTAAACCTAACCCTAACCCTTACCCTAACCCTAACCCGTACCCTAACCCTAATCCTAACCCGTACCCTAACCCTAAAGCTAACCCGTACCCTAACCCTAACCCAAACTCTAACCCGTACCCTAACCCTAAACCTAACCCTAACCCTAACCCTTTCCTAACCCTAACCCTAACCCTAAACCTAACCCTAACCCGTACCCTAACCCTAACCCTAACCCTAAACCGTACGCTAACGCTAACACTAACCCTAACCCTTACCCTAACCCTAACCCTAACCCTAACGCGTACCCTAAACCAAACCCTAACCCTAACCCTAACCCGTACCCTAAACCTAACCCTAACCCTAACCCTAAACCGAACCCTAACTCGTACCCTAACCCTAACCCGTACCCAAACCCGTACCCTAACCCGTACCCTAACCCTAACCCTAACTCTAATTCTAACCCTAACCCATACCCTAACCCTACCCTTAACCCGTACCCTAACCCTAACCCTAACCCTAACCCTTTCCTAACCCTAACCCTAACCCTAATCCTAACCCTAACCCGTAACCTAACCCTAAACCGTACCCTAACCCTAACCCTAAACCTAACCCTAAACCTAACCCTAACCCTAACCCGTACGCTAAACCTAACCCTAACCCTAACCCTAACCCTAACCCTAACCCGTAACCTAACCCTACCCGTACCCTAAGCCTAACTCTAACCCTAATCCTAAACCTAACCCCTAACCCTAACCCTAACCCATACCCTAACACTAAACCTAATCCGTACCCTAACCCTAACCCGTACCCTAAACCTAATCCTAACCCTAACCCTTACCTGTACCCTAACCCTAATCCGTACACTAACCATAACCCTAAGCCTAACCTTTAACCCTAACCCTAACCCGTACCCTAAACCTAACCCTAACCCGTACCCTCACCCTAACCGGTACCCTAAACCTAACACGTACCCTAACCCGTACCGTAACACTAACCCTAACCCTAACCCTAACCCTAACCCGTACCCTAACCCTAACCCTAACCCTAACGCTAACCCGTACCCTAACACTAACCCTAACCCGTACCCTAACCCTTACCCTAAACCTAACCATAACCCGTACGCTAACCCTAACACTAACCCTACCCGTTACCCTAAACCTAACCCGTACCCTAACCCTAACCCTAACCCTAACCCTAACCCGTACCCTAAACCTAAACCTAACCTGTACCCTAACCCTAACCCATACCCTAAACCTAACCCTAACCCTAACCCTAAACCGTACCCTAAACCTAACCCTAACCGTAACCCTAACCCTAACCCGTACCCTAACCCTAACCCTAACCCTAACCCTAACCCTAACCCGTACCCTAACCCTAACCCTAACCCTAACCCTAACCCGTACCCTAACCCTAACCCTAACCCTAATCCTAACCCTAACCCCTAACCCTAACCCTAACCCGTACCCTAACCTTAACCCTAACACGTACCTTCACCCTAACCCTAACACTAACCCTAACTCTAACCCGTACCCTAACCCTAACCTTACCCCGTACCCTAACCCTAACCCTAACCCTAACCCTAACCCGTACCATAACCCTAACCCGTACTCTAACACTAACCCTAACCCTAATCCTAACCCTAACCCGTATGCCTACCCTAACCCTAAACCTCACCCTAACCCTAACCCGTACCCTAACCCTAACCTGTACCCTAACCCTATCCCTAACACTAACCCTAACCCTAACCCTAACCCCTAAACCTAACCCTAACCCGTACCCTAACCATAACACTAACCCGTACCCTAACCCTAACCCGTACCCTAAACCTAACCCTAACCCTAACACTAACCCATACCCTAACCCTAACCCGTACCCTAACCCTAACCCTAACCCTATCCCCTAACCCTAACCCTAACCCTAATCCTAACCCTAACCCCTAACCCTAACCCTAACCCTAACCCGTACCCTAAACCTAACCCGTACCCTAACCCTAACACTAACCCTAAAACTAACCCCAAACCCTAAACCTAACCCGTACCCTAACCCTAATCCTAACCCGTACCCTAACCCTAACCCGTACCCTAAACCTAACCCTAACCCTAACACGCACCCTAACACTAACACGTACCCTAAACCTAACCCTAACCCTAACCCCTAACCCTAACACTAACCCGTACGCTAAGCCTAACCCTAACCCGTACCCTAACCCTAACCGGTACCCTAACCCTAAAACGTGCCCTAACCTTAAACCCTAACCCTAACCCTAACCCGTACCCTAACCCGTACCTTAACCCTAAACCGTACCCTAACCCGTACCCTAACCCTAACACTTACCCTAACCCTAACCCTAACCCGTACCCTAAACCTAAACCTAACCCTAACCCTAACCCTAACCCTAACCCTAACACTAACCCGTACCCTAACCCTAACCCGTACCATAACCCTAACCCTAACCCTAACCCTAACTCTAATCCGTACCCTAACCCTACCCCTAACCCATACCCTAACCCTAACCCTAACCCTAAACTTAACCCGTACCCTAACACTACCCCTAACCCTAACCCTAACCCGTACCCTAACCCTAAACCTAAACCTAACCCTAACCCGTACCCTAACCCTAACCCTAACCCAAACCCTAACCCTAACCCGTACCCTAAACCTAACCCTAACCCTAACCCTGACCCTAACCCGTACCCTAACCCTAACCCTAACCCTAACCCTAACCCTAACCCATACCCTAAACCGTACCCTAACCCTAACCGTAACCCTAACCCCTAACCCTAACCCTAACCCTAACCCGTACCCTAACCCGTACCCTAACCCTAACCCTAAACCTAACCCTAACCCTAACCCGTACCGTAACCCTAACCTTAACCCGTACCCTAACCCTAACCCTAATCCTAACCCTAACCCTTTCCTAACCCTAACCCTAACCCTAACGCTTACCCTAACCCTAACCCGTACCCTAACCCTAACCCGTACCCTAACACTAACCCTAACCCTAATCCTAACCCTAATCCGTATGCTAACCCTAACCCTAACACTCACCCTAACCCTAACCCGTATCCTAAACCTAACCCGTACCCTAAACCTAACCCTAACACTAACCCTAACCCTAACCCTAACCCCTCACCCTAACCCTAACCCGTTACCTAACCATAACCCTAAACCGTACCCTAACCCTAACCCGTACCCTAAACCTAACCCTAACCCTAACACTAACCCGTACCCTAACCCACCCCGTAACCTAACCCTAAACCTAACCCTATCGCCTAACCCTAACCCTAACCCGTACCCTAACCCTAACCCTAACGCTAACCCCTAACCCTAACCCTAACCCGTACCCTAACCCTAACCCTAAACCTAACCCTAACCCTAACCCGTACCCTAAACCGTACCCTAACCCTAACCCTAACTCTAACCCGTACCCTAACCCTAACCCTAACCCTAACCCATACCCTAACCCTAACCCTAACCCTTTCCTAAACCTAACCCTAACCCTAACCCTAACCCAAACTTACCCTAACCGTAACCCGTACCCTAACCCGTACCCTAACCCTAACGCTAACCCTAACACGTACCCTAACCCTAACCCTAACCCTAACACTAACCCGTACGCTAACCCTAACCCATACCCTAACACGTACCCTAACCCTAACCCTAACCCTAACGCCTAAAACCTAACACTAACCCTAACCCTAACCCGTAGCCTAACCCTAACCCTAACCCTAACCCTAACCCGTACCCTAAACCTAACTATAAACCGTACCCTAACCCTAACACTAACCCTAACCCTAACCCTTTGCTAACCCTAACCCTAACCCTCACCCTCACCCTAATGCTAACCCGTACCCTAAACCTAACCCTAACCCTTACCTAACCCTAACCCGTACCCTAACCCTAATCCTAACCCGTACCCTAACCCTAAAGCTAACCCGTACCCTAACCCTAACCCTAACCCAAACTCTAACCCGTACCCTAACCCTAAACCTAACCCTAACCCTAACCCTTTCCTAACCCTAACCCTAACCCTAAACCTAACCCTAACCCGTACCCTAACCCTAACCCTAACCCTAAACCGTACGCTAACGCTAACACTAACCCTAACCCTTACCCTAACCCTAACCCTAACCCTAACGCGTACCCTAAACCAAACCCTAACCCTAACCCTAACCCGTACCCTAAACCTAACCCTAACCCTAACCCTAACCCGAACCCTAACTCGTACCCTAACCCTAACCCGTACCCAAACCCGTACCCTAACCCGTACCCTAACCCTAACCCTAACTCTAATTCTAACCCTAACCCATACCCTAACCCTACCCTTAACCCGTACCCTAACCCTAACCCTAACCCTAACCCTTTCCTAACCCTAACCCTAACCCTAATCCTAACCCTAACCCGTAACCTAACCCTAAACCGTACCCTAACCCTAACCCTAAACCTAACCCTAAACCTAACCCTAACCCTAACCCGTACGCTAAACCTAACCCTAACCCTAACCCTAACCCTAACCCTAACCCGTAACCTAACCCTACCCGTACCCTAAGCCTAACCCTAACCCTAATCCTAAACCTAACCCCTAACCCTAACCCTAACCCATACCCTAACACTAAACCTAATCCGTACCCTAACCCTAACCCGTACCCTAAACCTAATCCTAACCCTAACCCTAACCTGTACCCTAACCCTAACCCGTACACTAACCATAACCCTAAGCCTAACCTTTAACCCTAACCCTAACCCGTACCCTAAACCTAACCCTAACCCGTACCCTCACCCTAACCGGTACCCTAAACCTAACATGTACCCTAACCCGTACCGTAACACTAACCCTAACCCTAACCCTAACCCTAACCCGTACCCTAACCCTAACCCTAACCCTAACGCTAACCCGTACCCTAACACTAACCCTAACCCGTACCCTAACCCTTACCCTAAACCTAACCATAACCCGTACGCTAACCCTAACACTAACCCTACCCGTTACCCTAAACCTAACCCGTACCCTAACCCTAACCCTAACCCTAACCCTACCCGTACCCTAAACCTAAACCTAACCTGTACCCTAACCCTAACCCATACCCTAAACCTAACCCTAACCCTAAACCCTAAACCGTACCCTAAACCTAACCCTAACCGTAACCCTAACCCTAACCCGTACCCTAACCCTAACCCTAACCCTAACGCTAACCCTAACCCGTACCCTAACCCTAACCCTAACCCTAACCCTAACCCGTACCCTAACCCTAACCCTAACCCTAATCCTAACCCTAACCCCTAACCCTAACCCTAACCCGTACCCTAACCTTAACCCTAACACGTACCTTAACCCTAACCCTAACACTAACCCTAACCCTAACCCGTACCCTAACCCTAACCTTACCCCGTACCCTAACCCTAACCCTAACCCTAACCCTAACCCTAACCCGTACCATAACCCTAACCCGTACTCTAACACTAACCCTAACCCTAATCCTAAACCTAACCCGTATGCCTACCCTAACCCTAAACCTCACCCTAACCCTAACCCGTACCCTAACCCTAACCTGTACCCTAACCCTATCCCTAACACTAACCCTAACCCTAACCCTAACCCCTAAACCTAACCCTAACCCGTACCCTAACCATAACACTAACCCGTACCCTAACCCTAACCCGTACCCTAAACCTAACCCTAACCCTAACACTAACCCGTACCCTAACCCTAACCCGTACCCTAACCCTAACCCTAACCCTATCCCCTAACCCTAACCCTAACCCTAATCCTAACCCTAACCCCTAACCCTAACCCTAACCCTAACCCGTACCCTAAACCTAACCCGTACCCTAACCCTAACACTAACCCTAAAACTAAACCCAAACCCTAAACCTAACCCGTACCCTAACCCTAATCCTAACCCGTACCCTAAACCGAACCCTAACCCTAACACGTACCCTAACACTAACACGTACCCTAAACCTAACCCTAACCCTAACCCCTAACCCTAACACTAACCCGTACGCTAAGCCTAACCCTAACCCGTACCCTAACCCTAACCGGTACACTAACCCTAAAACGTGCCCTAACCTTAAACCCTAACCCTAACCCTAACCCGTACCCTAACCCGTACCCTAACCCTAAACCGTACCCTAACCCGTACCCTAACCCTAACCCTTACCCTAACCCTAACCCTAACCCGTACCCTAAACCTAAACCTAACCCTAACCCTAACCCTAACCCTAACCCGTAACCTAAACCTAACCCTAACCCTAAACCTAACCCTAACCCGTACCCTAACCCAAACCCCAACCCGAACCCTAACCCTAACCCTAAATTGTACCCAACCCTAACCCTAACCCTAACTCGTACCCTAACCCGTACCCTAACCCTAACCCTAACACTTACCCTAAAACTAACCCCTAACACCTAACCCTAACCCTAACCCTAACCCTAACCCTAACCCGTACTTTAACCCTAACACTAACCCTAACCCTAACCCTAATCCGTACCCTAACCCTAACCCTAACCCAAACCTAACCCTAACCCGGACCCTAACCCTAACCCGTACCCTAACCCTAAACATAACCCTAACCCTAACCCGTTCCCTAAACCTAACCCTAACCCTTACCCTAACCCTAATCCTAACCCGTACCCTAACCCTAAACCTAACCCTAACCATAACCCGTACCCTAAACCTAACCCTAACACTAACCCTAACCCTAACCCGTACCCTAACCCTAACCCTAAACCTAACCCTAACCCTAACCCGTACGCTAACCCTAGTACTAACCCTAACCCTAACCCTAACCCGTACCTTAACCCTAACCCTAACCCTAACCCTAACCGGTACCCTAACCTAACCCTAACCCGTACCCTGACCGTAACCCGTATCCTAACCCTAACCCTAACCCTAAACCTAACCCGTACACTAAACCTAACCCTAAACCTAACCCTGACCAGTACCCTAACCCTAACCCTAAACCTAAACCTAACACTAACCCGTACCCTAACCCTAGCCCTAACCCTAACCCTGACCCTAACCCGTACCCTGACCCTAACCCTAACCCGTACCCTAACCCTAACACTAACCCTAACCCTAACCCTAACCCTAACCCGTACGCTAACCCTAAAACTAACCCTAACCCTAACCCTAACCCGTACCCTAACCCTAACACTAACCCTAACCCTAACCCATACCCTAACCCTAAACCTAACCCGTACCCTAACCCTAACCTGTACCCTAACCCTAACCCTAACCCTAACCCTAACACTAAGGCGTACCCTAAACCTAACCCTAACCCTAACCCTAACCCTAACCCGTACCCTAACCTTAACCCTAACCCTACCCCGTAACTTAACCCGTACCCTAACCCTAACCCTAACCCGTACCCTAACCGTAACCCGTACCCAAACCCTAACCCTAACCTTAAACCGTACCCTAAACCTAAACCTAACCCTAACCCTAACCCTAACCCTAACCTGTACCGTAAACCTAACCCTAACCCTAACCCTAACCCTAACCCGTACCCTAAACCTAAAAATAAGCCGTACCCTAACCCAAACCCGTACCCTAAACCTAACCCTAACCCTAACCCTAACCCGTACCCTAAACCTAACCCTAACCCTAACCCATACCCTAACCCTAAACCTAACCCTAACCCTAACCCGTACCCTAACCTTAACCCTAACCCTAACCCTAACCCTAAGCCGTACCCTAACCCTAACTCTAATCCTAAACCTAACCCCTAACCCTAACCCTAACCCTAACCCGTACCCTAACCCTAACCCTAACACTAACCCTAACCCTAACCCGTACCCTAACCCTAAACCTAACCCGTACCCTAACCCTAACCCTAACCCTAACCATAACCCTTTCCTAACCCTAACCCTAAACCTAAACCTAAACCTAACACTAACGCGTACACTAACCCTAACCCGTACCCTAACCCTAAACCTAACCCTAAACCTAACCCTAACCCTAACCCGTACGCTAACCCTAACCCTAACCCTAACCCTACCCCTAACCCGTACCCTAACCCTAACCCGTACCCTAACCCTAACCCTAACACTAATCCTAACCCTAACCCCTAACCCTAACCCTAACTCGTACCCTAAACCTAACCCTAATCCGTACCCTAACCCTAACCCGTACCCTGAACCTAATCCTAACCCTAACCCTAACCCTAACCTGTACTCTAACCCTAACCCGTACCCTATCCCTAACCCTAACCTAAAACCCTAACCCTAACCCTAACCCGTACCCTAACCCTAACCCTAACCCGTACCCTAGCCCTAACCGGTACCCTAACCCTAACCCTAACCCTAACCCGTACCCTAACCCTAACCCTAAACCTAACCCTAACACTAACCCGTACCCTAAACCTAACCCTAACCAGTACCCTAACCCTAACCCGTACCCTAAACCTAACCCTAACCCTAACCCTAACCCGTACCCTAAACCTAACCCTAACCCTAACCCTAACCCTAACCCGTACCCTAACCTTAACCCTAACCCTAACCCTAACCCTAACCCGTACCCTAACCCTAACCCTAACACTGAACCTAACCCTAACTCGTACCCTAACCCTAACCTTAACCCGTAGCCTAACCCTAACCCTAACCCTAACCCTAACCCTTTCCTAACCCTAACCCTAACCCTAAACCTAACCCTAACCCTAACCTGTACCCTAACCCTAACCCTAACCCTAACCCTAACCCTAACCCTAACCCGTACCCTAACCCTAACCCGTACCCTAACCCTAAACCTAACCCTAAACCTAACCCTAACCCTAAATCGTATGCTAAACCTAACCTTAACCCTAACCCTAACCCTAACCCGTAACCTAACCCTAACCCGTAACTTAACCCTAACACTAACCCTAATCCTAAACCTAACCCCTAACCCTAACCCTAACCCGTACCCTAACCCTAACCCTAATCCGTACCCTAACCGTAACCCGTACGCTAAACCTAATCCTAACCCTAACCCTAACCCTAACCTGTACCCTAACCCTAACCCATACCCTAACCCTAACCCTTACCCTAAACCTAACCCTAACCCGTACGCTAACCCTAACACTAACCCTACCCTTAACCCTAACCCTAACCCGTACCCTGACCCTAACCCTAACCCTACCCTTTACCCTAACCCTAACCCGTACCCTAATGCTAACCCTAACCCGTACGTTAACCCTAACCCGTACCCTAAACCTAACCCTAACCCTAACCCTAACCCTAACCCGTACCCTAAACCTAACTCTAACTCTAACCCTAACCCTAACCCGTACCCTAACCCTAACCCTAACACTTACCCTAACCCTAACCCGTACCCTAAACTTAACCCTAACCCTAACCCTAACCCTAACCCTAACCCTAACCCAACCCTAACCCTAACCCTAACCCTAATCCTAACCCTAACACCTATCCCTAAACCTAACCCGAACCCTAACCCTAACCCTAACCCGTACCCTAACCCTAACCCAACACTAACCCTAACCCTAACCCGTACCCTAAACCTAACCTTAACCCGTCCCTTACCCTAACCCTAACCCTAAACCTAACACTAACCCTAAACCGTACCCTAACCCTAACCCGTACCCTAACCCTAAACCTAACCCTAAACCTAACCCTAACCCTAACCCGTACGCCTACCCTAAACCTAACCCTAAACCTAACCCTAACCCGTACGCTAACCCTAAACCGTACCCTATCCCTAAACCTAACCCTAATCCTAACCCTAACCCCTAACCCTAACCCTAACCCGTACCCTAAACCTAACCCTAATCCGTACCCTAACGCTAACCCGTACCCTAAATCTAATCCTAACCCTAACCCTAACCCTAACCCTAACCCGTACCCTAACCCTTACCCTAAAACTAACCCTAACCCGTACGCTAACCCTAACACTAACCCTAACACTAACCCTAACCCGTACCCTAACCCTAACTCTAACCCTAACCCTAACCCTAACACTAACCCGTACCCTAAACCTAACCCTAACCAGTACCCCAACCCTAACCCGTACCCTAAACCTAACACTAACCCTAACCCTAAACCTAACCCGTACCCTAAACCTAACCCTAACCCTAACCCTACCCCTAACCCGTACCCTAACCCTAACCCTAACCATAACCCTAACCCGTACACTAACCCTAACCCTAACCCTAACCCTAACCCTAACCTGTACCCTAACCCTAACCCTAACACTGACGCTAACCCTAACCCGTACCCTAACCCTAACCTTAACCCGTACCCTAACCCTAACCCTAACCCTAACCCTAACCCTAACCTGTACCCTAACCCTAACACTAACCCTAAACCTAACCCTAACCCTAACCTGTACCCTAACCCTAACCCTTACCCTAACCCAAAACCTAACCCTAAACCTAACCCTAACCCTAACCCGTACGCTAACCCTAACCCTAACCCTAACCCTAACCCGTACCCTAACCCTAACCCGTACCCTAACCCTAACCCTAACCCTAACCCTAACCCTAACCCGTACCCTAACCCTAACCTGTACCCTAACCCTAACCCTAACCCTAACCCTAACACTAAGGCGTACCCTAAACCTAACCCTAACCCTAACCCTAACCCTAAACCTAACCCGTACCCTAACCTTAAACCTAACCCTACCCCGTACCTTAACTCGTACCCTAACACTAACCCTAACCCGTTCCCTAACCCGTACCCTAACCCTAAACCTAACCCTAACCCCTAACCCCTAAACCTAACCCTAACCCTAACCTGTACCTAACCCTAACCGTAACCCTAACCCTAAACCGTACCCTAAACATAACCCTAACCCGTACCCTAACCCTAACCCTAACCCTAACCCTTTGCTAACCCTAACCCTAACCCTAACCCTAACCCTAACCCTAACCCGTACCCTAAACCTAACCCTAACCCTAACCCTAACCCTAACCCTAACCCGTACGCTAAACCTAAAACTAACCCTAACCCTAACCCTAACCCGTACCCTAACCCTAACCCTACCCTAACCCTAACCCATACCCTAAACCTAAACCTAACCCGTACCCTAACCCTAACCTGTACCCTAACCCTAACCCTAACCCTAACCCTAACAATAAGGCGTACCCTAAACCTAACCCTAACCCTAACCCTAACCCTAACCCGTACCCTAACCTTAACCCTAACCCTACCCCGTAACTTAACCCGTACCCTAACCCTAACCCTAACCCGTACCCTAACCGTAACCCGTACCCAAACCCTAACCCTAACCCTAACCCGTACCCTAAACCTAAACCTAACCCTAACCCTAACCCTAACCCTAACCCTAACCTGTACCCTAACCCTAACCCTAACCCTAACCCTAACCCGTACCCTAAACCTAACCCTAACCCGTACCCTAACGCAAACCCGTACCCTAAACCTAACCCTAACCCTAACCCTAACCCGTACCCTAAACCTAACCCTAACCCTAACCCTAACCCTAACCAGTACCCTAACCTTAACCCTAACCCTAACCCTATCCCTAACCCGTACCCAAACCTAACTCTAATCCTAAACCTAACCCCTAACCCTAACCCTAACCCTAACCCGTACCCTAACCCTAACCCTAACACTAACCCTAACCCTAACCCGTACCTAACCCTAAACCTAACCCGTACCCTAACCCTAACCCTAACCCTAACCATAACCCTTTCCTAACCCTAACCCTAAACCTAAACCTAAACCTAACACTAACGCGTACACTAACCCTAACCCGTACCCTAACCCTAAACCTAACCCTAAACCTAACCCTAACCCTAACCCGTACGCTAACCCTAACCCTAACCCTAACCCTACCCCTAACCCGTACCCTAACCCTAACCCGTACCCTAACCCTAACCCTAACCCTAATCCTAACCCTAACCCCTAACCCTAACCCTAACTCGTACCCTAAACCTAACCCTAATCCGTACCCTAACCCTAACCCGTACCCTAAACCTAATCCTAACCCTAACCCTAACCCTAACCAGTACTCTAACCCTAACCCGTACCCTATCCCTAACCCTAACCTAAAACCCTAACCCTAACCCTAACCCGTACCCTAACCCTAACCCTAACCCGTACCCTAGCCCTAACCGGTACCCTAACCCTAACCCTAACCCTAACCCGTACCCTAACCCTAACCCTAAACTTAACCCTAACACTAACCCGTACCCTAAACCTAACCCTAACCAGTACCCTAACCCTAACCCGTACCCTAAACCTAACCCTAACCCTAACCCTAACCCGTACCCTAAACCTAACCCTAACCCTAACCCTAACCCGTACCCTAACCTTAACCCTAACCCTAACCCTAACCCTAACCCGTACCCTAACCCTAACCCTAACACTGAACCTAACCCTAACCCGTACCCTAACCCTAACCTTAACCCGTAGCCTAACCCTAACCCTAACCCTAACCCTAACCCTTTCCTAACCCTAACCCTAACCCTAAACCTAACCCTAACCCTAACCTGTACCCTAACCCTAACCCTAACCCTAACCCTAACCCTAACCCGTACCCTAACCCTAACCCGTACCCTAACCCTAAACCTAACCCTAAACCTAACCCTAACCCTAAATCGTATGCTAACCCTAACCTTAACCCTAACCCTAACCCTAACCCGTAACCTAACCCTAACCCGTAACTTAACCCTAACCCTAACCCTAATCCTAAACCTAACCCCTAACCCTAACCCTAACCCGTACCCTAACCCTAACCCTAATCCGTACCCTAACCGTAACCCGTACCCTAAACCTAATCCTAACCCTAACCCTAACCCTAACCTGTACCCTAACCCTAACCCATACCCTAACCCTAACCCTAACCCTACCCTTAACCCTAACCCTAACCCGTACCCTAACCCTAACCCTAACCCGTACCCTAACCCTTACCCTAAACCTAACCCTAACCCGTACGCTAACCCTAACACTAACCCTACCCTTAACCCTAACCCTAACCCGTACCCTAACCCTAACCCTAACCCTACCCTTAACCCTAACCCTAACCCGTACCCTAATCCTAACCCTAACCCGTACCCTAACCCTAACCCGTACCCTAAACCTAACCCTAACCCTAACCCTAACCCTAACCCGTACCCTAAACCTAACTCTAACTCTAACCCTAACCCTAACCCGTACCCTAACCCTAACCCTAACACTTACCCTAACCCTAACCCGTACCCTAACCTTAACCCTAACCCTAACCCTAACACTAACCCTAACCCGTACCCTAACCCTAACCCAAACCCTAATCCTAACCCTAACACCTATCCCTAAACCTAACCCGAACCCTAACCCTAACCCTAACCTGTACCCTAAACCTAACCCTAATCCGTACCCTAACGCTAACCCGTACCCTAAATCTAATCCTAACCCTAATCCTAACCCTAACCCTAACCCGTACCCTAACCCTTACCCTAAAACTAACCCTAACCCGTACGCTAACCCTAACACTAACCCTAACACTAACCCTAACCCGTACCCTAACCCTAACCCTAACCCTAACCCTAACCCTAACACTAACCCGTACCCTAAACCTAACCCTAACCAGTACCCCAACCCTAACCCGTACCCTAAACCTAACACTAACCCTAACCCTAAACCTAACCCGTACCCTAAACCTAACCCTAACCCTAACCCTAACCCTAACCCTAACCCTAACCCTAACCCGTACCCTAACCCTAACCCTAACCCTAACCCTAACCCTAACCCGTACCCTAACCCTAACCCTAACACTGACCCTAACCCTAACCCGTACCCTAACCCTAACCTTAACCCGTACCCTAACCCTAACCCTAACCCTAACCCTAACCCTAACCTGTACCCTAACCCTAACACTAACCCTAAACCTAACCCTAACCTTAACCTGTACCCTAACCCTAACCCTTACCCTAACCCAAAACCTAACCCTAACCCTAACCCTAACCCGTACCCTAACCCTAACCCTAACCCTAAAACTAACCCTAACCCGTAACCTAAACCTAACCCTAACCCGTACCCTAACCCTAACCCGTACCCTAACTCTAACCCTAACCCTAACCCTAACCCTAATCCGTACCCTAAACCTAACCCTAACCCAAACCCTAACCCGTACCCTAACCCTAACCCACCCTAACCCTAACCCGTACCCAAACCCTAACGCTAACCCTAACCCTAAACCGTACCCTAACCCTAACCCGTACCCTAACCCTAACCCTTTCCTAACCCTATCCCTAACCCTAAACCTAACCCTAACCCTAATCCTAACCCTAACACCTAACCCTAACCCTAACCCGTACCCTAACCCTAAACCTAAACCTAACCCGTACCCTAACCCGTAACCTAACCCTAACCCGTACCCTAACCCTAACACTAACCCTAAACCAACCCTCACCCTAACGCGGACACTAACCCTAACCCTAAACCGTACCCTAACCCGTACCCTAACCCTGACCCGTACCCTAACCCTAACCCGTACACTAACGCTAACCCTAAACCTACCCTAACCCTAACCTGTACCCTAAACCTAACCCTAACCCTAACCCTAACCCTAAGCCGTACATTAACACTTACCCTAACCCTAACCCTAACCCTAACCCTAACCCTTTCCTAATCCTAACCCTAAACCTAAACCTAACCCGTACCCTAACCCTTACCTGTACCCTAACCCTAACCCTAAACCTAACCCTAACCCTAACCCGTACGCTAACCCTAACAGTAACCCTAACCCTAACCCTAACCCGTACCCTAACCCTAACCCTAACCCTAACTCGTACCCTAAACCTAACCCTAACCCGTACCCTAACCCTAACCCGTACCCTAACCCTAACCCTAACCCTAACCCGTACCCTAAACCTAACCCTATCCCTAACCCTAACCCGTACCCTAACTCTAACCCTAACCCTAACCCTAACCCTAACCCTAACCCGTACCCTAAACCTAACCCTAACCCTAACCGTACCCCTAAACCTAACCCTAACCCGTACCCTAACCCTAACCCTAACCCGTACCCTAAACCGTACCCTAACCCGTACCCTAACCCTAACACTAACTCTAACCCTAACCCGTACCCTAACCCTACCCTTATCCCGTACCCTAACCCTAACCCTAACCCTAACCCTTACCCTTTCCTAACCCTAACCCTATCCCTAACCCTAACCCTAACCAGTAGCCTAACCCTAACCCGTACCCAAACCCTAAACCTAACCCTAACCCTAACCCGTACGCTAACCCTAACCCTAACCCTAAACCTAACCCTAACCCGCACCCTAACCCTAAAACGTACCCTAACCCTAACCCTAACCCTCACCCGTACCCTAACCCTAACCCTAATCCGTACCCTAACACTAACCCATACCCTAACACTAAACCTAACACTACTCCTAAACCTAACCCGTACCCTAACCCTAACCCTAACCCTAACCCGTACCCTAAACCTAACCCTAAACCTAACCCTATCCCGTACCCTAACCCTAACCCTAACCCAAACCCTAACCCTAGCCCTTACCCTAACCCTAACCCTAACCCTAACCCTTAACCTAACAATAACCCGTACCCTAACCCTAACCCTAACCCTAACCCGTACCCTAAACCGTACCCTAACCCTAACCTGTACCCTAACCCTAACCCTTACCCTAACCCTAAACCTAACCCTAAACCTAACCCTAACCCTAACCCGTACGCTAACCCTAACCCTAACCCTAACCCTAACCCTAACCCTAACCCGTACCCTAACCCTAACCCTAACCCTAATCCTAACCCTAAACCCTAAACCTAACCCTAACCCGTACCCTAACCCTAACCCTAAACCGTACCCTAACCCTAACCCGTACCCTAAACCTAATCCTAACCCTAACCCTAACCCTAACCTGTACCCTAACCCTAACCCGTACCCTAACACTAACCCTAACCCTAACCCTAACCCGTACCCTTACCCTTAACCTAAACTTAACCCTAACCCGTACCCTAACCCTTACCCTAAACCTAACCCTAATCCGTACGCTAACACTAACACTAACCCTAACCCTAACCCTAACCCGTACCCTAACCCTAACCCTAACCCTAACCCTAACCCTAACCCTTTCCTAATCCTAACCCTAAACCTAAACCTAACCCGTACCCTAACCCTTACCTGTACCCTAACCCTAACCCTAAACCTAACCCTAACCCTAACCCGTATGCTAACCCTAACAGTAACCCTAACCCTAACCCTAACACGTACCCTAACCCTAACCCTAACTCTAACCCTAACCCGTACCCTAAACCTAACCCTAACCCGTACCCTAACCCTAACCCGTACCCTAACCCTAACCCTAACCCTAACCCGTACCCTAAACCTAACCCTATCCCTAACCCTAACCCGTACCCTAACTCTAACCCTAACCCTAACCCTAACCCTAACCCTAACCCTAACCCGTACCCTAAACCTAACCCTAACCCTAACCCTACCCCTAACCCTAACCCTAACCCGTACCCTAACCCTAACCCTAACCCGTACCCTAAACCGTACCCTAACCCGTACCCTAACCCTAACCCTAACACTAACTCTAACCCTAACCCGTACCCTAACCCTACCCTTATCCCGTACCCTAAACCTAACCCTAACCCTAACCCTTACCCTTTCCTAACCCTAACCCTATCCCTAACCCTAACCCTAACCAGTAGCCTAACCCTAACCCGTACCCAAACCCTAAACCTAACCCTAACCCTAACCCGTACGCTAACCCTAACCCTAACCCTAAACCTAACCCTAACCCGCACCCTAACCCTAAAACGTACCCTAACCCTAACCCTAACCCTAACCCGTACCCTAACCCTAACCCTAATCCGTACCCTAACACTAACCCATACCCTAACACTAAACCTAACACTACCCCTAAACCTAACCCGTACCCTAACCCTAACCCTAACCCTAACCCGTACCCTAACCCTAACCCTAAACCTAACCCTATCCCGTACCCTAACCCTAACCCTAACCCAAACCCTAACCCTAGCCCGTACCCTAACCCGAACCCTAACCCTAACTCGTACCCTAACCCGTACCCTAACCCTAACCCTAACACTAACCCTAACCCCTAACCCCTAACCCTAACCCTAACCCTAACCCTAACCCGTACATTAACACTAACACTAACCCTAATCCTAACCCTAACCCGTACCCTAAACCGTACCCTAACCCTAACCTGTACCCTAACCCTAACCCTTACCCTAACCCTAAACCTAACCCTAAACCTAACCCTAACCCTAACCCGTACGCTAACCCTAACCCTAACCCTAACCCTAACCCGTACCCTAACCCTAACCCTAACCCTAATCCTAACCCTAAACCCTAAACCTAACCCTAACCCGTACCCTAACCCTAACCCTAAACCGTACCCTAACCCTAACCCGTACCCTAAACCTAATCCTAACCCTAAACCTTACCCTAACCTGTACCCTAACCCTAACCCGTACCCTAACACTAACCCTAACCCTAACCCTAACCCGTACCCTTACCCTTAACCTAAACTTAACCCTAACCCGTACCCTAACCCTTACCCTAAACCTAACCCTAATCCGTATGCTAACACTAACACTAACCCTAACCCTAACCCTAACCCGTACCCTAACCCTAACCCTAACCCTAAAACTAACCCTAACCCGTACCCTAAACCTAACCCTAACCCTAACCCTAACCCTAACCCGTACCCCAAACCTAACCCTAACCCGTACCCTAACCCTAACCCGTACCCTAACTCTAACCCTAACCCTAACCCTAACCCTAATCCGTACCCTAAACCTAACCCTAACCCAAACCCTAACCCGTACCCTAACCCTAACCCACCCTAACCCTAACCCGTACCCAAACCCTAACGCTAACCCTAAACCTAACCCTAAACCGTACCCTAACCCTAACCCGTACCCTAATCCTAACCCTTTCCTAACCCTATCAGTAACCCTAAACCTAACCCTAACCCTAATCCTAACCCTAACACCTAACCCTAACCCTAACCCGTACCTTAACCCTAACCCGTACCCTAACCCTAACCCTAACCCAAACCCGTACCCTAACCCGTAACCTAACCCTAACCCGTACCCTAACCGTAACCCTAACCCTAAACCAACCCTCACCCTAACGCGGACCCTAACCCTAACCCTAAACCGTACCCTAACCCGTACCCTAAACCTGACCCGTACCCTAACCCTAACCCGTACACTAACGCTAACCCTAAACCTACCCTAACCCTAACCTGTACCCTAAACCTAACCCTAACCCTAACCCTAACCCTAAGCCGTACAATAACACTTACCCTAACCCTAACCCTAACCCTAACCCTAACCCTTTCCTAATCCTAACCCTAAACCTAAACCTAACCCGTACCCTAACCCTTACCTGTACCCTAACCCTAACCCTAAACCTAACCCTAACCCTATCCCGTACGCTAACCCTAACAGTAACCCTAACCCTAACCCTAACCCGTACCCTAACCCTAACCCTAACCCTAACCCTAACCCGTACCCTAAACCTAACCCTAACCCGTACCCTAACCCTAACCCGTACCCTAACCCTAACCCTAACCCGTACCCTAAACCTAACCCTATCCCTAACCCTAACCCGTACCCTAACTCTAACCCTAACCCTAACCCTAACCCTAACCCTAACCCGTACCCTAAACCTAACCCTAACCCTAACCCTACCCCTAACCCTAACCCTAACCCGTACCCTAACCCTAACCCTAACCCGTACCCTAAACCGTACCCTAACCCGTACCCTAACCCTAACCCTAACTCTAACCCTAACCCGTACCCTAACCCTACCCTTATCCCGTACCCTAAACCTAACCCTAACCCTAACCCTGACCCTTTCCTAACCCTAATCCTATCCCTAACCCTAACCCTAACCAGTAGCCTAACCCTAACCCGTACCCAAACCCTAAACCTAACCCTAACCCTAACCCGTACGCTAACCCTAACCCTAACCCTAAACCTAACCCTAACCCGCACCCTAACCCTAAAACGTACCCTAACCCTAACCCTAAACCTAACCCGTACCCTAACCCTAACCCTAATCCGTACCCTAACACTAACCCATACCCTAACACTAAACCTAACACTACCCCTAAACCTAACCCGTACCCTAACCCTAACCCTAACCCTAACCCGTACCCTAACCCTAAACCTAAACCTAACCCTATCCCGTACCCTAACCCTAACCCTAACCCAAACCCTAACCCTAGCCCTTACCCTAACCCTAACCCTAACCCTAACCCTTAACCTAACAATAACCCGTACCCTAACCCTAACCCTAACCCTAACCCGTACCCTAAACCGTACCCTAACCCGTACCCTAACCCTAACCCTAACACTAACCCCTAACCCTAACCCTAACCCTAACCCTAACAGTAACCCGTACCCTAACCCTAAACCTAACCCGTACCCTAACCCTAACCTTAACCCGTACCCTAACCCTAAACCTAATCCTAACCCTAACCCTTTCCTAACCCTAACCCTAACCCTAACCCTAACCCTAACCCGTACCCTAACCCTAACCCTAACCCTAACCCGTATGCTAACCCTAACCCTAACCCTCACCCTAACCCTAACCCGTACCCTAACCCTAACCCGTATGCTAACCTTAACCCTAACACTCACCCTAACCCTAACCCGTACCCTAACCCTAACCCGTACCCTAACCCTAACCCATACCTAACCCTAACCCTAACCCTAACCCCTAAACCTAACCCTAACCCGTACCCTAACCATAACCCTAACCCGTACCCTAACCCTAACCCGTACCCTAAACCTAACCCTAACCCTAACCCTAACCCGTACCCTAACACTAAACCTTACCCTAACCCTAACACTAACCCTATCCCCTAACCCTAACCCTAAACCGTACCCTAACCCTAACCCTAACGCTAACCCCTAACCCTAACCCTAACCCGTACCCTAACCCTAACCCTAACCCGTACCCTAACCCTTACCCTAAACCTAACCCTAACCGGTACCCTAACCCTAATCCTAACCCTAACCCTAACCCTTACCCTAACCCGTACCCTAAACCTAACCTTAACCAACCCTAACCCTAAACCTAACCCTAACCCTAAACCTTTCCTAACCCTAACCCTAACCCTAACCCTAACCCGTACGCTATCCCTGACTCTAACCCTAACCCTAACCCGTACCCAAACCCTAACCCGTACCCTAACCCTAACCCTAACCCTAACTCCTAACCCTAACCGTAACCCGTACCATAACCCTAACCCTAAACCGTACCCTAAACCTAACCCGTACCTAACCTTAACCCTAACCCTAACCCTAACCCTAACCCTAACCCGTACCCTAACCCTAACCCGTACCCTAACCCTGAACCGTACCCTAACCCTAACCCGTACCCTAACCCTAACCCGTAACCTAACCCGTACCCTAACCCGTACCCTAACCCTAACCCGTACCCTAACCCATACCCTAACCCTAACCATAACCATAACCCTAACCCGTACCCTAAACCTAACCCTAACCCTTACCCTAACCCCTAACCCCTAACCCTAAACCTAACCCTAACACTAACCTGTACCCTAACCCTAACCCGTCCCCTAACACTAACCCTAATCCTAAACCCTAACCCTAACCCTAACCCGTACCCTAACCCGTACCCTAACCCGTACCCTAACCCTAACCGGTACCCTAACCCTAACATGTACCCTAACCCGTACCCTAATCCTAACCCTAACACTAACCCTAACCCTAACCCATACCCTAAACCTAACCCTAACCCTAACCCTAACCCTAACCCGTACCCTAACCCTTACCCTAAACATAACCCTAACCCGTACCCTAACCCTAATCCTAACCCTAACCCTAACCCTTATCCTAACCCGTACCCTAACCCTAACCCTAACACTAACTCGTACCCTAACCCGTACCCTAACCCTAACCCTAACCCTAACCCCTAACCCCAAACCCTAACCCTAACCCTAACCCTAACCCGTACATTAACACTAACACTAACCCTAACCCTTACCCGTACCCTAAACCTAAACCTTTCCCTAACCCTAACCCTAACCCTTACACTAACCCTAACACCTAACCCTAACCCTAACCCGTACCCTAACCCTAACCCTAACCCTAACCCGTACCCTAACCCTAACCATAACCCTAACCCGTACCCTAACCCAAACCCTAACCAGTACCCTAACCCTAACCCAACCCTAACCCTAACCCATACCCTAACCCTAACCCTAACACGTAACCTAACACGTACCCTAAACCTAACCCGTACCTTAACCCTAACCCGTACCCTAACCCTAAACCTAAACCTAACCCTAACCCGTACCCTAACCCTAACCCTAACCCTTTCCTAAACCTAACCCTAACCCTAACCCTAAACCTAACCCGTACCCTAACCCTAACCCGTACCCTAACCCGTACCCTAACCCTAACCCTAACCGTAACCCTAACCCTAACCCGTACCCTCACCATAACCCTAACCCTAACACTAACCCATACCCTAAACCTAACCCGTTCCCTAACCCGTACCCTAACCGTAAACCTAACCTTAAACCCTAACCCCTAAACCTAACCCTAACCCGTACCTAACCCTAACCCTAACCCTAACCCTAACCCTAACCCTAAACCGTACCCTAACCATAACCCTAACCCGTACCCTAACCCTAACCCTAACCCTAACCCTAACACGTACCCTAAACCTAACCCTAACCCTAACCCTAACCCTAACCCTAACCCGTAACCTAACCCTAATCCTAACCTGTACCCTAACCCTAACCCTAACCCGTACCCTAACCCTAACCCTAAACCTAACCCTAACCCTAACCCTAACCCTAACACGTACCCTAAACCTAACCCTAACCCTAACCCTAACCCTAACCCGTAACCTAACCCTAATCCTAACCTGTACCCTAACCCTAACCCTAACCCGTACCCTAACCCTAACCCTAAACCTAACCCTAAACCTTACCCTAACCCTAACCCTAACCCTAACCCTAACCCTTTCCTAAACCTAACCCTAACCCTAACCCTAACCCGTACCCTAACCCTAACCCATACCCAAAACCTAACCCTAACCCTAACCCTAACCCTAACCCGTACGCTAACCCTAAAACTAACCCTAAACCTAACCCTAACCCGTACACTAACCCTAACCCTAACCCTATCCCTAACCCGTACCCTAACCCTAACCCAAACCCGTACCCTAACCCTAACCTGTACCCTAACCCTAACCCTAACCCTAACCCTAACACTAAGGCGTACACTAAACCTAACCCTAACCCTAACCCCAACCCTAACCCGTACCCTTACCTTAACCCTAACCCTACCCCGTACCTTAACCCGTACCCTAACCCTAACCCTAACCGTTACCCTAACCGTAACCCGTACCCTAACCCTAACCCTAACCCTAACCCGTACCCTAAACCTAAACCTAACCCTAACCCTAACCCTAACCCTAACCCTAACCTGTACCCTAACCCTAACCCTAACCCTAACCCTAACCCGTACCCTAAACCTAACCCTAACCTGTACCCTAACCCAAACCCGTACCCTTAACCTAACCCTAACCCTAACCCTAACCCTAACCCTAACCCTAACCCGTACCCTAAACCTAACCCTAACCCTAACCCTAACCCTAACCCTAACCCTAACCCGTACCCTAACCTTAACCCTAACCCTAACCCTAACCCGTACCCTAAACCTAACCCTAACCCTAACCCTAACCCTAACCCGTACCCTAAACCTAACTCTAACCCTAAACCTCACCCTAACCCGTACCCTAACCCTAACCCTAACACTTACCCTAACCCTAACCCGTACCCTAACCTTAACCCTAACCGTAACCCTAACCCTACCCCTAACCCGTACCCTAACCCTAACCCGTACCCTAACCCTAACCCTAACCCTAATCCTAACCCTAACCCCTAACCCTAACCCTAACCCGTACCCTAAACCTAACCCTAATCCGTACCCTAACCCTAACCCGTACCCTAAACCTAATCCTAACCCTAACCCTAACCCTAACCTGTACTCTAACCCTAACCCGTACCCTATCCCTAACCCTAACCTAAAACCCTAACCCTAACCCTAACCCGTACCCTAACCCTAACCCTAACCCGTACCCTAAACCTAAACTGTACCCTAACCCTAACCCTAACCCTAACCCGTACCCTAACCCTAACAACACTAACCCGTACCCTAAACCTAACCCTAACCAGTACCCTAACCCTAACCCGTACCCTAAACCTAACCCTAACCCTAACCCTAACCCGTACCCTAAACCTAACCCTAACCCTAACCCTAACCCTAACCCGTACCCTAACCCTAACCCTAACACTAACCCGTACCCTAACCCTAACCCTAACCCTAACCCTAACCCTAACCCGTACCCTAACCCTAACCCTAACACTGACCCTAACCCTAACCCGAACCCTAACCCTAACCTTAACCCGTAGCCTAACCCTAACCCTAACCCTA
This sequence comes from Urocyon cinereoargenteus, assembly GCA_032313775.1. NCBI lineage: Eukaryota > Metazoa > Chordata > Mammalia > Carnivora > Canidae > Urocyon > Urocyon cinereoargenteus. Next base: position 133,230 of record JAVLSZ010000221.1, on the reverse strand, counting down.
ACCCTAACCCTTTCCTAACCCTAACCCTAACCCTAAACCTAACCCTAACCCTAACCTGTACCCTAACCCTAACCCTAACCCTATCCCTAACCCGTACCCTAACCCTAACCCGTACCCTAAACCTAAACCTAACCCTAAACCTAACCCTAACCCTAAATCGTATGCTAACCCTAACCTTAACCCTAACCCTAACCCTAACCTGTACCCTAACCCTAACCCGTAACTTAACCCTAACCCTAACCCTAATCCTAAACCTAACCCCTAAACCTAACCCTAACCCGTACCCTAACCCTAACCCTAATCCGTACCCTAACCCTAACCCGTACCCTAAACCTAATCCTAACCCTAACCCTAACCCTAACCTGTACCCTAACCCTAACCCGTACCCTAACCCTAACCCTAACCCTACCCTTAACCCTAACCCTAACCCGTACCCTAACCCTAAGCCTAACCCGTACCCTAACCCTTACCCTAAACCTAACCCTAACGCGTACGATAACCCTAACACTAACCCTAACCCTAAACCTAACCCTAACCCGTACCCTAAAACTAACCCTAACCCGTACCCTAACCCTAACCCGTACCCTAAACCTAACCCTAACCCTAACCCTAACCCTAACCCGTACCCTAACCCTGACCCGTACCCTAACCCTAACCCGTACCCTAACACTAACCCGTACCCTAACCCATACCCTAACCCTAACCCTAACCATAACCCTAACCCGTACCC
>JAVLSZ010000221.1:102500-130000 GCA_032313775.1 Urocyon cinereoargenteus | reverse complement strand
TACCCTAACCCTAACCCGTACCCTAAACCTAACCCTAACCCTAACCCTAACCTTAACCCGTACCCTAAACCTAACTCTAACCCTAACCCTAACCCTAACCCGTACCCTAACCCTAACCCTAACACTTACCCTAACCCTAACCCGTACCCTAACCTTAACCCTAACCCTAACCCTAACCCTAACCCGTACCCTAACCCTAACCCTAACCCTAATCCTAACCCTAACCCCTATCCCTAACCCTAACCCGAACCCTAACCCTAACACTAACCCGTACCCTAACCCTAACCCAACACTAACCCTAACCCTAACCCGTACCCTAAACCTAACCTTAACCCGTACCCTAACCCTAACCCTAACCCTAACCCTAACCCTAAACCTAACACTAACCCTAACCCGTACCCTAACCCTAACCCGTACCCTAACCCTAAACCTAACCCTAAACCTAACCCTAACCCTAACCCTAACCCGTACGCCTACCCTAACCCTAACCCTAAACCTAACCCTAACCCGTACGCTAACCCTAAACCGTACCCTATCCCTAAACTTAACCCTAATCCTAACCCTAACCCCTAACCCGTACCCTAACCCGTACCCTAAACCTAACCCTAATCCGTACCCTAACCCTAACCCGTACCCTAAATCTAATCCTAACCCTAACCCTAACCCTAACCCTAACCCTAACCCGTACCCTAACCCTTACCCTAAAACTAACCCTAACCCGTACGCTCACCCTAACACTAAACCTAACACTAACCCTAACCCGTACCCTAACCCTAACCCTAACCCTAACCCTAACACTAAACCGTACCCTAAACCTAACCCTAACCAGTACCCTAACCCTAACCCGTACCCTAAACCTAACACTAACCCTAACCCTAAACCTAACCCGTACCCTAAACCTAACCCTAACCCTAACCCTAACCCTAACCCGTACCCTAACCCTAACCCTAACGCTAACCCTAACCCGTACCCTAACCCTAACCCTAAACCTAACCCTAACCCTAACCCGTACCCTAACCCTAACCCTAACACTGACCCTAACCCTAAACCGTACCCTAACCCTAACCTTAACCCGTACCCTAACCCTAAACCTAACCCTAACCCTAACCCTAACCCGTACACTAACCCTAACCCTAACCCTAACCCTAACCCGTACCCTAATCCTAACCCTAACCCGTACCCTAACCCTAACCTGTACCGTAACCCTAACCCTAACCCTAACCCTAACACTAAGGCGTACACTAAACCTAACCCTAACCCTAACCCTAAACCGTACCCTAACCTTAACCCTAACCCTAACCCTAACCCTAACCCGTACCCTAAACCTAACCCTAACCCTAACCCTAACCCTAACCCGTACCCTAAACCTAACTCTAACCCTAACCCTAACCCTAACACGTACCCTAACCCTAACCCTAACACTTACCCTAACCCTAACCCGTACCCTAACCTTAACCCTAACCCTAACCCTAACCCTACGCCTAACCCGTACCCTAAACCTAACCCGTACCCTAACCCTAACCCTAACCCTAATCCTAACCCTAACCCCTAACCCTAACCCTAACCCGTACCCTAAACCTAACCCTAATCCGTACCCTAACCCTAACCCGTACCCTAAACCTAATCCTAACCCTAACCCTAACCCTAACATGTACTCTAACCCTAACCCGTACCCTATCCCTAACCCTAACCTAAAACCCTAACCCTAACCCTAACCCGTACCCTAACCCTAACCCTAACCCGTACCCTAACCCTAAACTGTACCCTAACCCTAACCCTAACCCTAACCCGTACCCTAACCCTAACACTAAACCTAACCCTAACACTAACCCGTACCCTAAACCTAACCCTAACCAGTACCCTAACCCTAACCCGTACCCTAAACCTAAACCTAACCCTAACCCTAACCCGTACCCTAAACCTAACCCGTACCCTAACCCTAACCCTAACCCGTACCCTAACCCTAACCCTAACCCTAACCCGTACCCTAACCCTAACCCTAAACCTAACCCTAACCCTAACCCTAACCCGTACCCTAACCCTAACCCTAACACTGACCCTAACCCTAACCCGTACCCTAACCCTAACCTTAACCCGTAGCCTAACCCTAACCCTAACCCTAACCCTTTCCTAACCCTAACCCTAACCCTAAACCTAACCCTAACCCTAACCTGTACCCTAACCCTAACCCTATCCCTAACCCGTACCCTAACCCTAACCCGTACCCTAAACCTAAACCTAACCGTAAACCTAACCCTAACCCTAAATCGTATGCTAACCCTAACCTTAACCCTAACCCTAACCCTAACCCGTACCCTAACCCTAACCCGTAACTTAACCCTAACCCTAACCCTAATCCTAAACCTAACCCCTAACCCTAACCATAACCCGTACCCTAACCCTAACCCTAATCCGTACCCTAACCCTAACCCGTACCCTAAACCTAATCCTAACCCTAACCCTAACCCTAACCTGTACCCTAACCCTAACCCGTACCCTAACCCTAACCCTAACCCTACCCTTAACCCTAACCCTAACCCGTACCCTAACCCTAACCCTAACCCGTACCCTAACCCTTACCCTAAACCTAACCCTAACGCGTAGGCTAACCCTAACACTAACCCTAACCCTAAACCTAACCCTAACCCGTACCCTAAACCTAACCCTAACCCGTACCCTAACCCTAACCCGTACCCTAAACCTAACCCTAACCCTAACCCTAACCTTAACCCGTACCCTAAACCTAACCCGTACCCTAACCCTAACCCTAACCCGTCCCCTAACCCTAACCCTAACACTTACCCTAACCCTAACCCGTACCCTAACCTTAACCCTAACCCTAACCCTAACCCTAACCCTAACCCGTACCCTAACCCTAACCCTAACCCTAATCCTAACCCTAACCCCTATCCCTAACCCTAACCCGAACCCTAACCCTAACCCTAACCCGTACCCTAACCCTAACCCAACACTAACCCTAACCCTAACCCGTACCCTAAACCTAACCTTAACCCGTACCCTAACCCTAACCCTAACCCTAACCCTAAACCTAACACTAAACCTAAAACGTACCCTAACCCTAACCCGTACCCTAACCCTAAACCTAACCCTAAACCTAACCCTAACCCTAACCCTAACCCGTACGCCTACCCTAACCCTAACCCTAAACCTAACCCTAACCCGTACGCTAACCCTAAACCGTACCCTATCCCTAAACTTAACCCTAATCCTAACCCTAACCCCTAACCCGTACCCTAACCCGTACCCTAAACCTAACCCTAATCCGTACACTAACCCTAACCCGTACCCTAAATCTAATCCTAACCCTAACCCTAACCCTAACCCTAACCCGTACCCTAACCCTTACCCTAAAACTAACCCTAACCCGTACGCTCACCCTAACACTAACCCTAACACTAACCCTAACCCGTACCCTAACCCTAACCCTAACCCTAACCCTAACCCTAACCCTAACACTAAACCGTACCCTAAACCTAACCCTAACCAGTACCCTAACCCTAACCCGTACCCTAAACCTAACACTAACCCTAACCCTAAACCTAACCCGTACCCTAAACCTAACCCTAACCCTAACCCTAACCCTAACCCGTACCCTAACCCTAACCCTAACCCTAACCCGTACCCTAACCCTAACCCTAAACCTAACCCTAACCCTAACCCGTACCCTAACCCTAACCCTAACACTGACCCTAACCCTAAACCGTACCCTAACCCTAACCTTAACCCGTACCCTAACCCTAAACCTAACCCTAACCCTAACCCTTTCCTAACCCTAACCCTAACCCTAAACCTAACCCTAACCCTAACCTGTACCCTAACCCTAACACTTACCCTAACCCAAAACCTAACCCTAAACCTAACCCTAACCCTAACCCGTACGCTCACCCTAACCCTAACCCTAACACTAAACCGTACCCTAAACCTAACCCGTACCCTAACCCTAACCCTAACCCTAACCCTAACCCTAAACCGTACCCTAACCCTAACCCTAACCCTAACCCGTACCCTAACCCTAACCCTAAACCTAACCCTAACCCTAACCCGTACCCTAACCCTAACCCTAACACTGACCCTAACCCTAAACCGTACCCTAACCCTAACCTTAACCCGTACCCTAAACCTAACCCTAACCCTAACCCTAACCCTTTCCTAACCCTAACCCTAACCCTAACCCTAAACCTAACCCTAACCCTAACCTGTACCCTAACCCTAACCCTTACCCTAACCCTAAACCTAACCCTAATCCTAACCCTAACCCTAACCCGTACGCTAACCCTAACCCTAACCCTAACCCTAACCCTAACCCGTACCCTAACCCTAACCCTAACCCTAATCCTAACCCTAACCCCTAAACCTAACCCTAACCCGTACCCTAACCCTAACCCTAACACGTACCCTAACCCTAACCCGTACCCTAAACCTAATCCTAACCCTAACCCTAACCCTAACCTGTACCCTAACCCTAACCCGTACCCTAACACTAACCCTAACCCTAACCCTAACCCGTACCCTTACCCTTAACCTAAACTTAACCCTAACCCGTACCCTAACCCTTACCCTAAACCTAACCCTAACCCGTACGCTAACACTAACACTAACCCTAACCCTAACCCTAACCCGTACCCTAACCCTAACCCTAACCCTAAACCTAACCCTAACCCGTACCCTAAACCTAACCCTAACCCGTACCCTAACCCTAACCCGTACCCTAACTCTAACCGTAACCCTAACCCTAACCCTAATCCGTACCCTAAACCTAACCCTAACCCAAACCCTAACCCGTACCCTAACCCTAACCCTAACCCTAACCCTAACCCTAAACCTAACACTAACCCTAAACCGTACCCTAACCCTAACCCGTACCCTAACCCTAAACCTAACCCTAAACCTAACCCTAACCCTAACCCTAACCCGTACGCCTACTCTAACCCTAACCCTAAACCTAACCCTAACCCGTACGCTAACCCTAAACCGTACCCTATCCCTAAACTCAACCCTAATCCTAACCCTAACCCCTAACCCGTACCCTAACCCGTACCCTAAACCTAACCCTAATCCGTACCCTAACCCTAACCCGTACCCTAAATCTAATCCTAACCCTAACCCTAACCCTAACACTAACCCGTACCCTAACCCTTACCCTAAAACTAACCCTAACCCGTACGCTCACCCTAACACTAACCCTAACACTAACCCTAACCCGTACCCTAACCCTAACCCTAACCCTAACACTAAACCGTACCCTAAACCTAACCCTAACCAGTACCCTAACCCTAACCCGTACCCTAAACCTAACACTAACCCTAACCCTAAACCTAACCCGTACCCTAAACCTAACCCTAACCCTAACCCTAACCCTTTCCTAACCCTAACCCTAACCCTAACCCTAAACCTAACCCTAACCCTAACCTGTACCCTAACCCTAACCCTTACCCTAACCCTAACCCTAACCCTAACCCGTACCCTAACCCTTACCCTAAAACTAACCCTAACCCGTACGCTCACCCTAACACTAACCCTAACACTAACCCTAACCCGTACCCTAACCCTAACCCTAACCCTAACCCTAACCCTAACACTAAACCGTACCCTAACCCTAACCCTAACCCTAACCCTAACCCTAACCCGTACCCTAAACCTAACTCTAACCCTAACCCTAACCCTAACACGTACCCTAACCCTAACCCTAACACTTACCCTAACCCTAACCCGTACCCTAACCTTAACCCTAACCCTAACCCTAACCCTACGCCTAACCCGTACCCTAACCCTAACCCGTACCCTAACCCTAACCCTAACCCTAATCCTAACCCTAACCCCTAACCCTAACCCTAACCCGTACCCTAAACCTAACCCTAATCCGTACCCTAACCCTAACCCGTACCCTAAACCTAATCCTAACCCTACCCTAACCCTAACATGTACTCTAACCCTAACCCGTACCCTATCCCTAACCCTAACCTAAAACCCTAACCCTAACCCTAACCCGTACCCTAACCCTAACCCTAACCCGTACCCTAACCCTAAACTGTACCCTAACCCTAACCCTAACCCTAACCCGTACCCTAACCCTAACACTAAACCTAACCCTAACACTAACCCGTACCCTAAACCTAACCCTAACCAGTACCCTAACCCTAACCCGTACCCTAAACCTAACCCTAACCCTAACCCTAACCCGTACCCTAAACCTAACCCGTACCCTAACCCTAACCCTAACCCGTACCCTAACCCTAACCCTAACCCTAACCCGTACCCTAACCCTAACCCTAAACCTAACCCTAACCCTAACCCTAACCCGTACCCTAACCCTAACCCTAACACTGACCCTAACCCTAACCCGTACCCTAACCCTAACCTTAACCCGTAGCCTAACCCTAACCCTAACCCTAACCCTTTCCTAACCCTAACCCTAACCCTAAACCTAACCCTAACCCTAACCTGTACCCTAACCCTAACCCTATCCCTAACCCGTACCCTAACCCTAACCCGTACCCTAAACCTAAACCTAACCGTAAACCTAACCCTAACCCTAAATCGTATGCTAACCCTAACCTTAACCCTAACCCTAACCCTAACCCGTACCCTAACCCTAACCCGTAACTTAACCCTAACCCTAACCCTAATCCTAAACCTAACCCCTAACCCTAACCATAACCCGTACCCTAACCCTAACCCTAATCCGTACCCTAACCCTAACCCGTACCCTAAACCTAATCCTAACCCTAACCCTAACCCTAACCTGTACCCTAACCCTAACCCGTACCCTAACCCTAACCCTAACCCTACCCTTAACCCTAACCCTAACCCGTACCCTAACCCTAACCCTAACCCGTACCCTAACCCTTACCCTAAACCTAACCCTAACGCGTAGGCTAACCCTAACACTAACCCTAACCCTAAACCTAACCCTAACCCGTACCCTAAACCTAACCCTAACCCGTACCCTAACCCTAACCCGTACCCTAAACCTAACCCTAACCCTAACCCTAACCTTAACCCGTACCCTAAACCTAACTCTAACCCTAACCCTAACCCGTAACCTAACCCTAACCCTAACACTTACCCTAACCCTAACCCGTACCCTAACCTTAACCCTAACCCTAACCCTAACCCTAACCCTAACGGGTACCCTAACCCTAACCCTAACCCTAATCCTAACCCTAACCCCTATCCCTAACCCTAACCCGAACCCTAACCCTAACCCTAACCCGTACCCTAACCCTAACCCAACACTAACCCTAACCCTAACCCGTACCCTAAACCTAACCTTAACCCGTACCCTAACCCTAACCCTAACCCTAACCCTAAACCTAACACTAACCCTAAACCGTACCCTAACCCTAACCCGTACCCTAACCCTAAACCTAACCCTAAACCTAACCCTAACCCTAACCCTAACCCGTACGCCTACCCTAACCCTAACCCTAAACCTAACCCTAACCCGTACGCTAACCTTAAACCGTACCCTATCCCTAAACTTAACCCTAATCCTAACCCTAACCCCTAACCCGTACCCTAACCCGTACCCTAAACCTAACCCTAATCCGTACCCTAACCCTAACCCGTACCCTAAATCTAATCCTAACCCTAACCCTAACCCTAACCCTAACCCGTACCCTAACCCTTACCCTAAAACTAACCCTAACCCGTACGCTCACCCTAACACTAACCCTAACACTAACCCTAACCCGTACCCTAACCCTAAACCTAACCCTAACCCTAACCCTAACACTAAACCGTACCCTAAACCTAACCCTAAACAGTACCCTAACCCTAACCCGTACCCTAAACCTAACACTAACCCTAACCCTAAACCTAACCCGTACCCTAAACCTAACCCTAACCCTAACCCTAACCCTAACCCGTACCCTAACCCTAACCCTAACCCTAACCCGTACCCTAACCCTAACCCTAAACCTAACCCTAACCCTAACCCGTACCCTAACCCTAACCCTAACACTGACCCTAACCCTAAACCGTACCCTAACCCTAACCTTAACCCGTACCCTAAACCTAAACCTAACCCTAACCCTAACCCTTTCCTAACCCTAACCCTAACCCTAAACCTAACCCTAACCCTAACCTGTACCCTAACCCTAACACTTACCCTAACCCAAAACCTAACCCTAAACCTAACCCTAACCCTAACCCGTACGCTCACCCTAACCCTAACCCTAACACTAAACCGTACCCTAAACCTAACCCGTACCCTAACCCTAACCCTAACCCTAACCCTAACCCTAAACCGTACCCTAACCCTAACCCTAACCCTAACCCGTACCCTAACCCTAACCCTAAACCTAACCCTAACCCTAACCCGTACCCTAACCCTAACCCTAACACTGACCCTAACCCTAAACCGTACCCTAACCATAACCTTAACCCGTACCCTAAACCTAACCCTAACCCTAACCCTAACCCTTTCCTAACCCTAACCCTAACCCTAACCCTAAACCTAACCCTAACCCTAACCTGTACCCTAACCCTAACCCTTACCCTAACCCTAAACCTAACCCTAATCCTAACACTAACCCTAACCCGTACGCTAACCCTAACCCTAACCCTAACCCTAACCCTAACCCTAACCCGTACCCTAACCCTAACCCTAACCCTAATCCTAACCCTAACCCCTAAACCTAACCCTAACCCGTACCCTAACCCTAACCCTAACACGTACCCTAACCCTAACCCGTACCCTAAACCTAATCCTAACCCTAACCCTAACCCTAACCTGTACCCTAACCCTAACCCGTACCCTAACACTAACCCTAACCCTAACCCTAACCCGTACCCTTACCCTTAACCTAAACTTAACCCTAACCCGTACCCTAACCCTTACCCTAAACCTAACCCTAACCCGTACGCTAACACTAACACTAACCCTAACCCTAACCCTAACCCGTACCCTAACCCTAAACCTAACCCTAAACCTAACCCTAACCCGTACCCTAAACCTAACCCTAACCCGTACCCTAACCCTAACCCGTACCCTAACTCTAACCGTAACCCTAACCCTAACCCTAATCCGTACCCTAAACCTAACCCTAACCCAAACCCTAACCCGTACCCTAACCCTAACCCTAACCCTAACCCTAACCCTAACCCGTACCCTAACCCTAACCCTAACCCTAACCCGTACCCTAACCCTAACCCGTACCCTAACCCTAACCCTTTCCTAACCCTAACCCTAACCCTAAACCTAACCCTAACCCTAATCCTAACCCTAACACCTAACCCTAACCCTAACCCGTACCTTAACCCTAACCCGTACCCTAACCCTAACCCTAACCCGTACCCTAACCCGTACCCTAACCCTAACCCTAACCCTAACCCTAACCCAACCCTCACCCTAACGCGGACCCTAACCCTAACCCTAACCCTAACCCGTACCCTAAACCTAACCCTAACCCGTACCCTAACCCTAACCCGTACCCTAACCCTGACCCTAACCCGTAACCTAAACCTAACCCTATCCCTAACCCTAACCCGTACCCTAACTCTAACCCTAACCCTAACCCTAACCCTAACCCTAACCCTAACCCGTACCCTAAACCTAACCCTAGCACTAACCCTAACCCTAACCCTAACCCGTACCCTAACCCTAACCCTGCCCGTACCCTAACCCGTACCCTAACCCGTACCCTAACCCTAACCCTAACACTAACTCTAACCCTAACCCGTACCCTAACCCTAGCCTTATCCCGTACCCTAACCCTAAACCTAAACCGTACCCTAACCCTAACCCTAACCCTAACCCTAACCCGTACACTAACCCTAACCAGTACCCTAACCCTAACCCGTAACCTAACCCTAACCCTAACCCTAACCCTAACCCGTACGCTAACCCTAACCCTAACCCTAAACCTAACCCTAACCCGCACCCTAACCCTAAAACGTACCCTAACCCTAACCCTAACCCTAACCCGTACCCTAACCCTAACCCTAACCCGTACCCTAACACTAACCCGTACCCTAACCCTAAACCTAACACTAGCCCTAAACCTAACCCGTACCCTAACCCTAACCCTAACCCAAACCCTAACCCTGCCCTTACCCTAACCCTAAACCTAACCCTAACCCTTAACCAAACCCTAACCCGTACCCTAACCCTAACCCTAACCCTAACCCGTACCCTAACCGGTACCCTAAACCGTACCCTAACCCTAACCCTAACCCTAACCCCTAAACCTAACCCTAACCCTAACCCTAACCCTAACCCGTACCCTAACCCTAACCCTAACCCTAACCCGTACCCTAACCCTAACCTTAACCCGTACCCTAACCCTAAACCTAAACCTAACCCTAACCCTAACCCTAACCCTAACCCTAACCCTAACCCTAACCCTAACCCTAACCGTACCCTAACCCTAACCCTAACCCTAACCCCTACCCTAAACCTAACCCGTACCCTAACCCTAACCCTTTCCTAACCCTAACCCTAACCCTAAACCTAACCCTAACCCTAATCCTAACCCTAACACCTAACCCTAACCCTAACCCGTACCTTAACCCTAACCCGTACCCTAACCCTAAACCTAACCCGTACCCTAACCCGTACCCTAACCCTAACCCTAACCCTAACCCTAACCCAACCCTCACCCTAACGCGGACCCTAACCCTAACCCTAACCCTAACCCGTACCCTAAACCTAACCCTAACCCGTACCCTAACCCTAACCCGTACCCTAACCCTAACCCTAACCCGTAACCTAAACCTAACCCTATCCCTAACCCTAACCCGTACCCTAACTCTAACCCTAACCCTAACCCTAACCCTAACCCGTACCCGTACCCTAAACCTAACCCTAGCACTAACCCTAACCCTAACCCTAAACCGTACCCTAACCCTAACCCTAACCCGTACCCTAACCCGTTCCCTAACCCGTACCCTAACCCTAACCCTAACCCTAACACTAACTCTAACCCTAACCCGTACCCTAACCCTACCCTTATCCCGTACCCTAACCCTAACCCTAACCCTAACCCTTACCCTTTCCTAAACCTAACCCTATCCCTAACCCTAACCCTAACCAGTACCCTAACCCTAACCCGTACCCTAACCCTAACCCTAACCCTAACCCTAACCCGTACGCTAACCCTAACCCTAACCCTAAACCTAACCCTAACCCGCACCCTAACCCTAAAACGTACCCTAAACCTAACCCTAACCCTAACCCGTACCCTAATCCTAACCCTAATCCGTACCCTAACACTAACCCGTACCCTAACCCTAAACCTAACACTAGCCCTAAACCTAACCCGTACCCTAACCCTAACCCTAACCCTAACCCTAACCCGTACACTAACCCTAACCCTAAACCTAACCCTAACCCGTACCCTAACCCTGACCCTAACCCAAACCCTAACCCTAGCCCTTACCCTAACCCTAACCCTAACCCTAACCCTTAACCAAACCCTAACCCCTACCCTAACCCTAACCCTAACCCTAACCCGTACCCTAACCGGTACCCTAACCCGTACCCTAACCCTAACCCTAACCCTAACCCCTAACCCTAACCCTAACCCTAACCCGTACCCTAACCCTAACCCTAACCCTAACCCGTACCCTAACCCTAACCTTAACCCGTACCCTAACCCTAAACCTAATCCTAACCCTAACCCTTTCCTAACCCTAACCCTAACCCTAACCCTAACCCTAACCGTACCCTTACCCTAACCCTAACCCTAAACCTAACCCTAACCCTAACCCGTATGCTAACCCTAACCCTAACCCTCACCCTAACCCTAACCCGTACCCTAACCCTAACCCGTATGCTAACCCTAACCCTAACCCTCACCCTAACCCTAACCCGTACCCTAACCCGTACCCTAACACTAACCCGTACCCTAACCCTAACCCTAACCCTAACCCCTAAACCTAACCCTAACCCGTACCCTAACCATAACCCTAACCCGTACCCTAACCCTAACCCGTACCCTAAACCTAACCCTAACCCTAAACCGTACCCTAACCCTAACCCTAACCCTACCCTTAACCCTAACCCTAACCCGTACCCTAATCCTAACCCTAACCCGTACCCTAACCCTAACCCGTACCCTAAACCTAACCCTAACCCTAACCCTAACCCTAACCCGTACCCTAAACCTAACTCTAACTCTAACCCTAACCCTAACCCGTACCCTAACCCTAACCCTAACACTTACCCTAACCCTAACCCGTACCCTAACCTTAACCCTAACCCTAACCCTAACCCTAACCCTAACCCGTACCCTAACCCTAACCCTAACCCTAATCCTAACCCTAACACCTATCCCTAAACCTAACCCGAACCCTAACCCTAACCCTAACCCGTACCCTAACCCTAACCCAACACTAACGCTAACCCTAACCCGTACCCTAAACCTAACCTTAACCCGTACCCTAACCCTAACCCTAACCCTAAACCTAACACTAACCCTAAACCGTACCCTAACCCTAACCCGTACCATAACCCTAAACCTAACCCTAAACCTAACCCTAACCCTAACCCGTACGCCTACCCTAACCCTAACCCTAAACCTAACCCTAACCCGTACGCTAACCCTAAACCGTACCCTATCCCTAAACCTAACCCTAATCCTAACCCTAACCCCTAACCCTAACCCTAACCCGTACCCTAAACCTAACCCTAATCCGTACCCTAACGCTAACCCGTACCCTAAATCTAATCCTAACCCTAATCCTAACCCTAACCCTAACCCGTACCCTAACCCTTACCCTAAAACTAACCCTAACCCGTACGCTAACCCTAACACTAACCCTAACACTAAACCTAACCCGTACCCTAACCCTAACCCTAACCCTAACCCTAACCCTAACACTAACCCGTACCCTAAACCTAACCCTAACCAGTACCCCAACCCTAACCCGTACCCTAAACCTAACACTAACCCTAACCCTAAACCTAACCCGTACCCTAAACCTAACCCTAACCCTAACCCTAACCCTAACCCGTACCCTAACCCTAACCCTAACCCTAACCCGTACCCTAACCCTAACCCTAACCCTAACCCTAACCCTAACCCGTACCCTAACCCTAACCCTAACACTGACCCTAACCCTAACCCGTACCCTAACCCTAACCTTAACCCGTACCCTAACCCTAACCCTAACCCTAACCCTAACCCTAACCTGTACCCTAACCCTAACACTAACCCTAAAGCTAACCCTAACCTTAACCTGTACCCTAACCCTAACACTTACCCTAACCCAAAACCTAACCCTAAACCTAACCCTAACCCTAACCCGTACGCTAACACTAACCCTAACCCTAACCCTAACCCGTACCCTAACCCTAACCCGTACCCTAACCCTAACCCTAACCCTAAACCTAACCCGTACCCTAACCCTAACCCTAATCCTAACCCGTACCCTTACCCTAACCCTAAACCTAACCCTAACCCTAACCCGTACCCTAACCCTAACCTTAACACTGACCCTAACCCTAACCCGTACCCTAACCCTAACCTTAACCCGTACCCTAACCCTAACCCTAACCCTAACCCTAACCCTTTCCTAACCCTAACCCTAACCCTAACCCTAAACCTAACCCTAACCCTAACCTGTACCCTAACCCTAACCCTTACCCTAACCCTAAACCTAACCCTAAACCTAACCCTAACCCTAACCCGTACGCTAACCTAACCCTAACCCTAACCCTAACCCTAACCCGTACCCTAACCCTAACCCTACCCTAATCCTAACCCTAAACCCTAAACCTAACCCTAACCCGTACCCTAACCCTAACCCTAAACCGTACCCTAACCCTAACCCGTACCCTAAACCAAATCCTAACCCTAACCCTAACCCTAACCTGTACCCTAACCCTAACCCGTACCCTAACACTAACCCTAACCCTAACCCTAACCCGTACCCTTACCCTTAACCTAAACTTAACCCTAACCCGTACCCTAACCCTTACCCTAAACCTAACCCTAACCCGTACGCTAACACTAACACTAACCCTAACCCTAACCCTAACCCGTACCCTAACCCTAACCCACCCTAACCCTAACCCGTACCCAAACCTAACGCTAACCCTAACCCTAACCCTAAACCGTACCCTAACCCTAACCCTAACCCGTACCCTAACCCTAACCCTTTCCTAACCCTATCCCTAACCCTAAACCTAACCCTAACCCTAATCTAACCCTAACACCTAACCCTAACCCTAACCCGTACCTTAACCCTAACCCGTACCCTAACCCTAACCCTAACCTAACCCGTACCCTAACCCGTAACCTAACCCTAACCCGTACCCTAACCCTAACCCTAACCCTAAACCAACCCTCACCCTAACGCGGACCCTAACCCTAACCCTAACCCGTACCCTAACCCGTACCCTAACCCTGACCCGTACCCTAACCCTAACCCGTACACTAACGCTAACCCTAAACCTACCCTAACCCTAACCTGTACCCTAAACCTAACCCTAACCCTAACCCTAACCCTAAGCCGTACATTAACACTTACCCTAACCCTAACCTTAACCCTAACCCTAACCCTTTCCTAATCCTAACCCTAAACCTAAACCTAACCCGTACCCTAACCCTTACCTGTACCCTAACCCTAACCCTAAACCTAACCCTAACCCTAACCCGTACGCTAACCCTAACAGTAACCCTAACCCTAACCCTAACCCGTACCCTAACCCTAACCCTAACCCTAAACCTAACCCGTACCCTAAACCTAACCCTAACCCGTACCTAACCCTAACCCGTACCCTAACCCTAACCCTAACCCTAACCCGTACCCTAAACCTAACCCTATCCCTAACCCTAACCCGTACCCTAACTCTAACCCTAACCCTAACCCTAACCCTAACCCTAACCCTAACCCTAACCCGTACCCTAAACCTAACCCTAACCCTACCCTACCCCTAACCCTAACCCTAACCCGTACCCTAACCCTAACCCTAACCCGTACCCTAAACCGTACCCTAACCCGTACCCTAACCCTAACCCTAACACTAACTCTAACCCTACCGTACCCTACCAACCCTACCCTTATCCCGTACCCTAACCCTAACCCTAACCCTAACCCTTACCCTTTCCTAACCCTAACCCTATCCCTAACCCTAACCTAACCAGTAGCCTAACCCTAACCCGTACCCAAACCCTAGACCTAACCCTAACCCTAACCCGTACGCTAACCCTAACCCTAACCCTAAACCTAACCCTAACCCGCACCCTAACCCTAAAACGTACCCTAACCCTAACCCTAACCCTAACCCGTACCCTAACCCTAACCCTAATCCGTACCCTAACACTAACCCATACCCTAACACTAAACCTAACACTACCCCTAAACCTAACCCGTACCCTAACCCTAACCCTAACCCTAACCCGTACCCTAACCCTAACCCTAAACCTAACCCTATCCCGTACCCTAACCCTAACCCTAACCCAAACCCTAACCCTAGCCCTTACCCTAACCCTAACCCTAACCCTAACCCTTAACCTAACAATAACCCGTACCCTAACCCTAACCCTAACCCTAACCCGTACCCTAAACCGTACCCTAACCCGTACCCTAACCCTAACCCTAACCCTAACCCCTAACCCTAACCCTAACCCTAACCCTAACAGTAACCCGTACCCTAACCCTAAACCTAACCCGTACCCTAAACCTAACCTTAACCCGTACCCTAACCCTAAACCTAATCCTAACCCTAACCCTTTCCTAACCCTAACCCTAACCCTAACCCTAACCCTAACCCGTACCCTAACCCTAACCCTAACCCTAACCCGTATGCTAACCCTAACCCTAACCCTCACCCTAACCCTAACCCGTACCCTAACCCTAACCCGTATGCTAACCTTAACCCTAACACTCACCCTAACCCTAACCCGTACCCTAACCCTAACCCGTACCCTAACCCTAACCCGTACCCTAACCCTCACCCTAACCCTAACCCCTAAACCTAACCCTAACCCGTACCCTAACCATAACACTAACCCGTACCCTAACCCTAACCCGTACCCTAAACCTAACCCTAAACCTAACCCTAACCCGTACCCTAACACTAACCCTTACCCTAACCCTAACACTAACCCTATCCCCTAAACCTAACCCTAAACCGTACCCTAACCCTAACCCTAACGCTAAACCCTAACCCTAACCCTAACCCGTACCCTAACCCTAACCCTAACCCTAACCCGTACCCTAACCCTTACCCTAAACCTAACCCTAACCCGTACCCTAACCCTAATCCTAACCCTAACCCTAACCCTTACCCTAACCCGTACCCTAAACCTAACCTTAACCAACCCTAACCCTAAACCTAATCCTAACCCTAAACCTTTCCTAACCCTAACCCTAACCCTAACCCGTACGCTATCCCTGACTCTAACCCTAACCCTAACCCGTACCCAAACCCTAACCCGTACCCTAACCCTAACCCTAACCCTAACTCCTAACCCTAACCGTAACCCGTACCATAACCCTAACCCTAAACCGTACCCTAAACCTAACCCGTACCCTAACCCTAAACCTAACCCTAACCCTAACCCTAACCCTAACCCTAACCCGTACCCTAACCCTAACCCGTACCCTAACCCTGAACCGTACCCTAACCCTAACCCGTACCCTAACCCTAACCCGTAACCTAACCCGTACCCTAACCCGTACCCAAACCCTAACCCGTACCCTAACACATACCCTAACCCTAACCCTAACCATAACTCTAACCCGTACCCTAAACCTAACCCTAACCCTTACCCTAACCCCTAACCCCTAACCCTAAACCTAACCCTAACACTAACCTGTACCCTAACCCTAACCCGTCCCCTAACACTAACCCTAATCCTAAACCCTAACCCTAACCCTAACCCGTACCCTAACCCATACCATAACCCGTACCCTAACCCTAACTGGTACCCTAACCCTAACATGTACCCTAACCCGTACCCTAATCCTAACCCTAACACTAACCCTAACCCTAACCCATACCCTAAACCTAACCCTAACCCTAACCCTAACCCTAACCCGTACCCTAACCCTTACCCTAAACATAACCCTAACCCGTACCCTAACCCTAATCCTAACCCTAACCCTAACCCTTATCCTAACCCGTACCCTAACCCTAACCCTAACACTAACTCGTACCCTAACCCGTACCCTAACCCTAACACTAACCCTAACCCCTAACCCCAAACCCTAACTGTAACCCTAACCCTAACCCGTACATTAACACTAACACTAACCCTAACCCTAACCCTTACCCGTACCCTAAACCTAAACCTTTCCCTAACCCTAACCCTAACCCTTACACTAACCCTAACACCTAACCCTAACCCTAACCCGTACCCTAACCCTAACCCTAACCCTAACCCGTACCCTAAACCTAACCATAACCCTAACCCGTACCCTAACCCAAACCCTAACCAGTACCTTACCCTAAACCAACCCTAACCCTAACCCATACCCTAACCCTAACCCTAACCCGTAACCTAACACGTACCCTAAACCTAACCCGTACCTTAACCCTAACCCGTACCCTAACCCTAAACCTAACCCTAACCCTAACCCGTACCCTAACCCTAACCCTAACCCTTTCCTAAACCTAACCCTAACCCTAACCCTAAACCTAACCCGTACCCTAACCCTAACCCGTACCCTAACCCGTACCCTAACCCTAACCCTAACCGTAACCCTAACCCTAACCCGTACCCTCACCATAACCCTAACCCTAACACTAACCCGTACACTAACCCTAACCCGTTCCCTAACCCGTACCCTAACCCTAAACCTAACCTTAACCCCTAACCCCTAAACCTAACCCTAACCCTAACCCGTACCTAACCCTAACCCTAACCCTAACCCTAACCCTAACCCGTACCCTAACCATAACCCTAACCCGTACCCTAACCCTAACCCTAACCCTAACCCTTTGCTAACCCTAAACCTAACCCTAACCCTAACCCTAACCCTAACCCGTACCCTAAACCTAACCCTAACCCTAACCCTAACCCTAACCCGTAACCTAACCCTAATCCTAACCTGTACCCTAAACCTAACCCTAACCCGTACCCTAACCCTAACCCTAAACCTAACCCTAACCCTTACCCTAACCCTAACCCTAACCCTAACCCTAACCCTTTCCTAAACCTAACCCTAACCCTAACCCTATCCCGTAACCTAACCCTAACCCATACCCAAAACCTAACCCTAACCCTAACCCTAAACCTAACCCGTACGCTAACCCTAAAACTAACCCTAACCCTAACCCTAACCCGTACACTAACCCTAACCCTAACCCTAACCCTAACCCGTACCCTAACCCTAACCCAAACCCGTACCCTAACCCTAACCTGTACCCTAACCCTAACCCTAACCCTAACCCTAACACTAAGGCGTACACTAAACCTAACCCTAACCCTAACCCTAACCCTAACCCGTACCCTAACCTTAACCCTAACCCTACCCCGTACCTTAACCCGTACCCTAAACCTAACCCTAACCGGTAACCTAACCGTAACCCGTACCCTAACCCTAACCCTAAACCTAACCCGTACCCTAAACCTAAACCTAACCCTAACCCTAACACTAACCCTAACCCTAACCTGTACCCTAACCCTAACCCTAACCCTAACCCTAACCCGTACCCTAAACCTAACCCTAACCCGTACCCTAACCCAAACCCGTACCCTTAACCTAACCCTAACCCTAACCCTAACCCTAACCCGTACCCTAAACCTAACCCTAACCCTAACCCTAACCCTAACCCTAACCCGTACCCTAACCTTAACCCTAACCCTAACCCTAACCCGTACCCTAAACCTAACCCTAACCCTAACCCTAACACTAACCCGTACCCTAAACCTAACTCTAACCCTAACCCTCACCCTAACCCGTACCCTAACCCTAACCCTAACACTTACCCTAACCCTAACCCGTACCCTAAAATTAAACCGAACCGTAACCCTAACCCTACCCCTAACCCGTACCCTAACCCTAACCCGTACCCTAACCCTAACCCTAACCCTAATCCTAACCCTAACCCCTAACCCTAACCCTAACCCGTACCCTAAACCTAACCCTAATCCGTACCCTAACCCTAACCCGTACCCTAAACCTAATCCTAACCCTAACCCTAACCCTAACCTGTACTCTAACCCTAACCCGTACCCTATCCCTAACCCTAACCTAAAACCCTAACCCTAACCCTAACCCGTACCCTAACCCTAACCCTAACCCGTACCCTAACCCTAAACTGTACCCTAACCCTAACCCTAACCCTAACCCGTACCCTAACCCTAACAACACTAACCCGTACCCTAAACCTAACCCTAACCAGTACCCTAACCCTAACCCGTACCCTAAACCTAACCCTAACCCTAACCCTAACCCGTACCCTAAACCTAACCCTAACCCTAACCCTAACCCTAACCCGTACCCTAACCCTAACCCTAACCCTAACCCGTACCCTAACCCTAACCCTAACCCTAACCCTAACCCGTACCCTAACCCTAACCCTAACACTGACCCTAACCCTAACCCGAACCCTAACCCTAACCTTAACCCGTAGCCTAACCCTAACCCTAAACCTAACCCTAAACCTTTCCTAACCCTAATCCTAACCCTAAACCTAACCCTAACCCTAACCCTAACCTGTACCCTAACCCTAACCCTAAACCTATCCCTAACCCGTACCCTAACCCTAACCCGTACCCTAAACCTAAACCTAACCCTAAACCTAACCCTAACCCTAAATCGTATGCTAACCCTAACCTTAAACCTAACCCTAACCCTAACCTGTACCCTAACCCTAACCCTAAACTGTACCCTAACCCTAACCCTAATCCTAAACCTAACCCCTAAACCTAACCCTAACCCGTACCCTAACCCTAACCCTAATCCGTACCCTAACCCTAACCCGTACCCTAAACCTAATCCTAACCCTAACCCTAACCCTAACCTGTACCCTAACCCTAACCCGTACCCTAACCCTAACCCTAACCCTACCCTTAACCCTAACCCTAACCCGTACCCTAACCCTAAGCCTAACCCGTACCTAACCCTTACCCTAAACCTAACCCTAACGCGTACGATAACCCTAACACTAACCCTAACCCTAAACCTAACCCTAACCCGTACCCTAAACCTAACCCTAACCCGTACCCTAACCCTAACCCGTACCCTAAACCTAACCCTAACCCTAACCCTAACCCTAACCCGTACCCTAACCCTGACCCGTACCCTAACCCTAACCCGTACCCTAACCCTAACCCGTAACCTAACCCGTACCCTAACCCGTACCCTAACACTAACCCGTACCCTAACCCATACCCTAACCCTAACCCTAAACATAACCCTAACCCGTACCCTAAACCTAACCCTAACCCTTACCCTAACCCCTAACCCCTAACCCTTACCCTAAACCTAACCCTAACCCGTACCCTAACCCTAATCCTAACCCTAACCCTTATCCTAACCCGTACCCTAAACCTAACCCTAACACTAACTCGTACCCTAACCCGTACCCTAACCCTAACCCTAACCCTAACCCCTAACCCCAAACCCTAACCCTAACCCTAACCCTAACCCGTACATTAACACTAACACTAACCCAAACCCTAACCCTTACCCGTACCCTAAACCTAAACCTTACCCTAACCCTAACCCTAACACTTACACTAACCCTAACACCTAACCCTAACCCTAACCCGTACCCTAACCCTAACCCTAACCCTAAACCGTACCCTAACACTAACCATAACCCTAACCCGTACCCTAACCCAAACCCTAACCAGTACCCTAACCCTAACCCAACCCTAAACCTAACCCATACCCTAACCCTAACCCTAACCCTAACCCGTAACCTAACACGTACCCTAAACCTAACCCGTACCTTAACCATAACCCGTACCCTAACCCTAACCCTAACCCTTACCCTAACCCGTACCCTAACCCTAACCCTAACCCTTTCCTAAACCTAACCCTAACCCTAATCCTAAACCTAACCCGTACCCTACCCCTAACCCGTACCCTAACCCGTACCCTAACCCTAACCCGTTCCCTAACCCGTAACCTAACCCTAAACTTAACCCTAACCCCTAACCCCTAAACCTAACCCTAACCCTAACCCGTACCTAACCCTAACCCTAACCCTAACCCTAACCCTAACCCGTACCCTAACCATAACCCTAACCCGTACCCTAACCCTAACCCTAACCCTTTGCTAACCCTAAACCTAACCCTAACCCTAACCCTAACCCTAACCCGTACCCTAAACCTAACCCTAACCCTAACCCTAAACCTAACCCGTAACCTAACCCTAATCCTAACCCGTACCCTAACCCTAACCCTAACCCGTACCCTAACCCTAACCCTAAACCTAACCCTAACCCTAACCCTTACCCTAACCCTAACCCTAAACCTAACCCTAACCCTTTCCTAAACCTAACCCTAACCCTAACCCTAACCCGTACCCTAACCCTAACCCATACCCAAAACCTAACCCTAACCCTAACCCTAACCCTAACCCGTACGCTAACCCTAAAACTAACCCTAACCCTAACCCTAACCCGTACACTAACCCTAACCCTAAACCTAACCCTAACCCGTACCCTAATCCTAACCCTAACCCGTATCCTAACCCTAACCTGTACCCTAACCCTAACACTAACCCTAACCCTAACACTAAGGCGTACACTAAACCTAACCCTAACCCTAACCCTAACCCTAACCCGTACCCTAACCTTAACCCTAACCCTAACCCGTACCCTAAACCTAACCCTAACCCTAACCCTAACCCTAACCCGTACCCTAAACCTAACTCTAACCCTAACCCTAACCCTAACACGTACCCTAACCCTAACCCTAACACTTACCCTAACCCTAACCCGTACCCTAACCTTAACCCTAACCCTAACCCTAACCCTACCCCTAACCCGTACCCTAACCCTAACCCGTACCCTAACCCTAACCCTAACCCTAATCCTAACCCTAACCCCTAACCCTAACCCTAACCCGTACCCTAAACCTAACCCTAATCCGTACCCTAACCCTAACCCGTACCCTAAACCTAATCCTAACCCTAACCCTAACCCTAACCTGTACTCTAACCCTAACCCGTACCCTATCCCTAACCCTAAACTAAAACCCTAACCCTAACCCTAACCCGTACCCTAACCCTAACCCTAACCCGTACCCTAACCCTAAACTGTACCCTAACCCTAACCCTAACCCTAACCCGTACCCTAACCCATACCCTAACCGTAACCCTAACCATAACTCTAACCCGTACCCTAAACCTAACCCTAACCCTTACCCTAACCCCTAACCCCTAACCCTAAACCTAACCCTAACACTAACCTGTACCCTAACCCTAACCCGTCCCCTAACACTAACCCTAATCCTAAACCCTAACCCTAACCCTAACCCGTACCCTAACCCATACCATAACCCGTACCCTAACCCTAACCGGTACCCTAACCCTAACATGTACCCTAACCCGTACCCTAATCCTAACCCTAACACTAACCCTAACCCTAACCCATACCCTAAACCTAACCCTAACCCTAACCCTAACCCTAACCCGTACCCTAACCCTTACCCTAAACATAACCCTAACCCGTACCCTAACCCTAATCCTAACCCTAACCCTAACCCTTATCCTAACCCGTACCCTAACCCTAACCCTAACACTAACTCGTACCCTAACCCGTACCCTAACCCCAACCCTAACCCTAACCCCTAACCCCAAACCCTAACCCTAACCCTAACCCTAACCCGTACATTAACACTAACACTAACCCTAACCCTAACCCTTACCCGTACCCTAAACCTAAACCTTTCCCTAACCCTAACCCTAACCCTTACACTAACCCTAACACCTAACCCTAACCCTAACCCGTACCCTAACCCTAACCCTAACCCTAACCCGTACCCTAAACCTAACCATAACCCTAACCCGTACCCTAACCCAAACCCTAACCAGTACCTTACCCTAAACCAACCCTAACCCTAACCCATACCCTAAACCTAACCCTAACCCTAACCCTAACCCTCACCCTAACCCTAACCCGTACCCTAACCCTAACCCGTATGCTAACCTTAACCCTAACACTCACCCTAACCCTAACCCGTACCCTAACCCTAACCCGTACCCTAACCCTAACCCGTACCCTAACCCTCACCCTAACCCTAACCCCTAAACCTAACCCTAACCCGTACCCTAACCATAACCCTAACCCGTACCCTAACCCTAACCCGTACCCTAAACCTAACCCTAAACCTAACCCTAACCCGTACCCTAACACTAACCCTTACCCTAACCCTAACACTAACCCTATCCCCTAAACCTAACCCTAAACCGTACCCTAACCCTAACCCTAACGCTAAACCCTAACCCTAACCCTAACCCGTACCCTAACCCTAACCCTAACCCGTACCCTAACCCTTACCCTAAACCTAACCCTAACCCGTACCCTAACCCTAATCCTAACCCTAACCCTAACCCTTACCCTAACCCGTACCCTAAACCTAACCTTAACCAACCCTAACCCTAAACCTAACCCTAACCCTAAACCTTTCCTAACCCTAACCCTAACCCTAACCCGTACGCTATCCCTGACTCTAACCCTAACCCTAACCCGTACCCAAACCCTAACCCGTACCCTAACCCTAACCCTAACCCTAACTCCTAACCCTAACCGTAACCCGTACCATAACCCTAACCCTAAACCGTACCCTAAACCTAACCCGTACCCTAACCCTAAACCTAACCCTAACCCTAAACCTAACCCTAACCCGTACCCTAACCCTAACCCGTACCCTAACACTGAACCGTACCCTAACCCTAACCCGTACCCTAACCCTAACCCGTAACCTAACCCGTACCCTAACCCGTACCCAAACCCTAACCCGTACCCTAACCCATACCCTAACCCTAACCCTAACCATAACTCTAACCCGTACCCTAAACCTAACCCTAACCCTTACCCTAACCCCTAACCCCTAACCCTAAACCTAACCCTAACACTAACCTGTACCCTAACCCTAACCCGTCCCCTAACACTAACCCTAATCCTAAACCCTAACCCTAACCCTAACCCGTACCCTAACCCATACCATAACCCGTACCCTAACCCTAACCGGTACCCTAACCCTAACATGTACCCTAACCCGTACCGTAATCCTAACCCTAACACTAACCCTAACCCTAACCCATACCCTAAACCTAACCCTAACCCTAACCCTAACCCTAACCCGTACCCTAACCCTTACCCTAAACATAACCCTAACCCGTACCCTAACCCTAATCCTAACCCTAACCCTAACCCTTATCCTAACCCGTACCCTAACCCTAACCCTAACACTAACTCGTATCCTAACCCGTACCCTAACCCTAACCCTAACCCTAACCCCTAACCCCAAACCCTAACCCTAACCCTAACCCTAACCCGTACATTAACACTAACACTAACCCTAACCCTAACCCTTACCCGTACCCTAAACCTAAACCTTTCCCTAACCCTAACCCTAACCCTTACACTAACCCTAACACCTAACCCTAACCCTAACCCGTACCCTAACCCTAACCCTAACCCTAACCCGTACCCTAAACCTAACCATAACCCTAACCCGTACCCTAACCCAAACCCTAACCAGTACCTTACCCTAAACCAACCCTAACCCTAACCCATACCCTAACCCTAACCCTAACCCGTAACCTAACACGTACCCTAAACCTAACCCGTACCTTAACCCTAACCCGTACCCTAACCCTAAACCTAACCCTAACCCTAACCCGTACCCTAACCCTAACCCTAACCCTTTCCTAAACCTAACCCTAACCCTAACCCTAAACCTAACCCGTACCCTAACCCTAACCCGTACCCTAACCCGTACCCTAACCCTAACCCTAACCGTAACCCTAACCCTAACCCGTACCCTCACCATAACCCTAACCCTAACACTAACCCGTACCCTAACCCTAACCCGTTCCCTAACCCGTACCCTAACCCTAAACCTAACCTTAACCCCTAACCCCTAAACCTAACCCTAACCCTAACCCGTACCTAACCCTAACCCTAACCCTAACCCTAACCCGTACCCTAACCATAACCCTAACCCGTACCCTAACCCTAACCCTAACCCTAACCCTTTGCTAACCCTAAACCTAACCCTAACCCTAACCCTAACCCTAACCCGTACCCTAAACCTAACCCTAACCCTAACCCTAACCCTAACCCGTAACCTAACCCTAATCCTAACCTGTACCCTAAACCTAACCCTAACCCTAACCCTAAACCTAACCCTAAACCTAACCCTAACCCTTACCCTAACCCTAACCCTAACCCTAACCCTAACCCTTTCCTAAACCTAACCCTAACCCTAACCCTATCCCGTACCCTAACCCTAACCCATACCCAAAACCTAACCCTAACCCTAACCCTAAACCTAACCCGTACGCTAACCCTAAAACTAACCCTAACCCTAACCCTAACCCGTACACTAACCCTAACCCTAACCCTAACCCTAACCCGTACCCTAACCCTAACCCAAACCCGTACCCTAACCCTAACCTGTACCCTAACCCTAACCCTAACCCTAACCCTAACACTAAGGCGTACACTAAACCTAACCCTAACCCTAACCCTAACCCTAACCCGTACCCTAACCTTAACCCTAACCCTACCCCGTACCTTAACCCGTACCCTAAACCTAACCCTAACCGGTAACCTAACCGTAACCCGTACCCTAACCCTAACCCTAAACCTAACCCGTACCCTAAACCTAAACCTAACCCTAACCCTAACACTAACCCTAACCCTAACCTGTACCCTAACCCTAACCCTAACCCTAACCCTAACCCGTACCCTAAACCTAACCCTAACCCGTACCCTAACCCAAACCCGTACCCTTAACCTAACCCTAACCCTAACCCTAACCCTAACCCGTACCCTAAACCTAACCCTAACCCTAACCCTAACCCTAACCCTAACCCGTACCCTAACCTTAACCCTAACCCTAACCCTAACCCGTACCCTAAACCTAACCCTAACCCTAACCCTAACACTAACCCGTACCCTAAACCTAACTCTAACCCTAACCCTCACCCTAACCCGTACCCTAACCCTAACCCTAACACTTACCCTAACCCTAACCCGTACCCTAAACTTAAACCTAACCGTAACCCTAACCCTACCCCTAACCCGTACCCTAACCCTAACCCGTACCCTAACCCTAACCCTAACCCTAATCCTAACCCTAACCCCTAACCCTAACCCTAACCCGTACCCTAAACCTAACCCTAATCCGTACCCTAACCCTAACCCGTACCCTAAACCTAATCCTAACCCTAACCCTAACCCTAACCTGTACTCTAACCCTAACCCGTACCCTATCCCTAACCCTAACCTAAAACCCTAACCCTAACCCTAACCCGTACCCTAACCCTAACCCTAACCCGTACCCTAACCCTAAACTGTACCCTAACCCTAACCCTAACCCTAACCCGTACCCTAACCCTAACAACACTAACCCGTACCCTAAACCTAACCCTAACCAGTACCCTAACCCTAACCCGTACCCTAAACCTAACCCTAACCCTAACCCTAACCCGTACCCTAAACCTAACCCTAACCCTAACCCTAACCCTAACCCGTACCCTAACCCTAACCCTAACCCTAACCCGTACCCTAACCCTAACCCTAACCCTAACCCTAACCCTAACCCGTACCCTAACCCTAACCCTAACACTGACCCTAACCCTAACCCGAACCCTAACCCTAACCTTAACCCGTAGCCTAACCCTAACCCTAACCCTAACCCTAACCCTTTCCTAACCCTAACCCTAACCCTAAACCTAACCCTAACACTAACCCTAACCTGTACCCTAACCCTAACCCTAAACCTATCCCTAACCCGTACCCTAACCCTAACCCGTACCCTAAACCTAAACCTAACCCTAAACCTAACCCTAACCCTAAATCGTATGCTAACCCTAACCTTAACCCTAACCCTAACCCTAACCTGTACCCTAACCCTAACCCTAAACTGTACCCTAACCCTAACCCTAATCCTAAACCTAACCCCTAAACCTAACCCTAACCCGTACCCTAACCCTAACCCTAATCCGTACCCTAACCCTAACCCGTACCCTAAACCTAATCCTAACCCTAACCCTAACCCTAACCTGTACCCTAACCCTAACCCGTACCCTAACCCTAACCCTAACCCTACACTTAACCCTAAACCTAACCCGTACCCTAACCCTAAGCCTAACCCGTACCCTAACCCTTACCCTAAACCTAACCCTAACGCGTACGATAACCCTAACACTAACCCTAACCCTAAACCTAACCCTAACCCGTACCCTAAACCTAACCCTAACCCGTACCCTAAACCTAACCCGTACCCTAAACCTAACCCTAACCCTAACCCTAACCCTAACCCGTACCCTAACCCTGACCCGTACCCTAACCCTAACCCGTACCCTAACCCTAACCCGTAACCTAACCCGTACC
>JAVLSZ010000221.1:82500-100000 GCA_032313775.1 Urocyon cinereoargenteus | reverse complement strand
TAAACCTAACCCTAACCCTAAATCGTATGCTAACCCTAACCTTAACCCTAACCCTAACCCTAACCCGTACCCTAACCCTAACCCGTAACTTAACCCTAACCCTAACCCTAATCCTAAACCTAACCCCTAACCCTAACCATAACCCGTACCCTAACCCTAACCCTAATCCGTACCCTAACCCTAACCCGTACCCTAAACCTAATCCTAACCCTAACCCTAACCCTAACCTGTACCCTAACCCTAACCCGTACCCTAACCCTAACCCTAACCCTACCCTTAACCCTAACCCTAACCCGTACCCTAAACCTAACCCTAACCCGTACCCTAACCCTTACCCTAAACCTAACCCTAACGCGTAGGCTAACACTAACACTAACCCTAACCCTAAACCTAACCCTAACCCGTACCCTAAACCTAATCCTAACCCTAACCCTAACCCTAACCTGTACCCTAACCCTAACCCGTACCCTAACCCTAACCCTAACCCTACCCTTAACCCTAACCCTAACCCGTACCCTAACCCTAACCCTAACCCGTACCCTAACCCTTACCCTAAACCTAACCCTAACGCGTAGGCTAACCCTAACACTAACCCTAACCCTAAACCTAACCCTAACCCGTACCCTAAACCTAACCCTAACCCGTACCCTAACCCTAACCCGTACCCTAAACCTAACCCTAAGCCTAACCCTAACCTTAACCCGTACCCTAAACCTAACTCTAACCCTAACCCTAACCCTAACCCGTACCCTAACCCTAACCCTAACACTTACCCTAACCCTAACCCGTACCCTAACCTTAACCCTAACCCTAACCCTAACCCTAACCCTAACCCGTACCCTAACCCTAACCCTAACCCTAATCCTAACCCTAACCCCTATCCCTAACCCTAACCCGAACCCTAACCCTAACCCTAACCCGTACCCTAACCCTAACCCAACACTAACCCTAACCCTAAACCGTACCCTAAACCTAACACTAACCCTAACCCGTACCCTAACCCTAACCCGTACCCTAACCCTAAACCTAACCCTAAACCTAACCCTAACCCTAACCCGTACGCCTACCCTAACCCTAACCCTAAACCTAACCCTAACCCGTACGCTAACCCTAAACCGTACCCTATCCCTAAACTTAACCCTAATCCTAACCCTAACCCCTAACCCGTACCCTAACCCGTACCCTAAACCTAACCCTAATCCGTACCCTAACCCTAACCCGTACCCTAAATCTAATCCTAACCCTAACCCTAACCCTAACCCTAACCCTAACCCTAACCCGTACCCTAACCCTTACCCTAAAACTAACCCTAACCCGTACCCTAACCCTAACCCTAACCCTAACCCTAACCCTAACACTAAACCGTACCCTAAACCTAACCCTAACCAGTACCCTAACCCTAACCCGTACCCTAAACCTAACACTAACCCTAACCCTAAACCTAACCCGTACCCTAAACCTAACCCTAACCCTAACCCTAACCCGTACCCTAACCCTAACCCTAACCCTAACCCGTACCCTAACCCGTACCCTAAACCTAACCCTAAACCTAACCCTAACCCTAACCCGTACCCTAACCCTAACCCTAACACTGACCCTAACCCTAACCCGTACCCTAACCCTAACCTTAACCCGTACCCTAACCCTAAACCTAACCCTAACCCTAACCCTTTCCTAACCCTAACCCTAAACCTAAACCTAACCCTAACCCTAACCTGTACCCTAACCCTAACACTTACCCTAACCCAAAACCTAACCCTAAACCTAACCCTAACCCTAACCCGTACGCTCACCCTAACCCTAACCCTAACACTAAACCGTACCCTAAACCTAACCCGTACCCTAACCCTAACCCTAACCCTAATCCTAACCCTAAACCGTACCCTAACCCTAACCCTAACCCTAACCCGTACCCTAACCCTAACCCTAAACCTAACCCTAACCCTAACCCGTACCCTAACCCTAACCCTAACACTGACCCTAACCCTAAACCGTACCCTAACCCTAACCTTAACCCGTACCCTAAACCTAACCCTAACCCTAACCCTAACCCTTTCCTAACCCTAACCCTAACCCTAACCCTAAACCTAACCCTAACCCTAACCTGTACCCTAACCCTAACCCTTACCCTAACCCTAAACCTAACCCTAATCCTAACCCTAACCCTAACCCGTACGCTAACCCTAACCCTAACCCTAACCCTAACCCTAACCCGTACCCTAACCCTAACCCTAACCCTAATCCTAACCCTAACCCCTAAACCTAACCCTAACCCGTACCCTAACCCTAACCCTAACACGTACCCTAACCCTAACCCGTACCCTAAACCTAATCCTAACCCTAACCCTAACCCTAACCTGTACCCTAACCCTAACCCGTACCCTAACACTAACCCTAACCCTATCCCTAACCCGTACCCTTACCCTTAACCTAAACTTAACCCTAACCCGTACCCTAACCCTTACCCTAAACCTAACCCTAACCCGTACGCTAACACTAACACTAACCCTAACCCTAACCCTAACCCGTACCCTAACCCTAACCCTAACCCTAAACCTAACCCTAACCCGTACCCTACACCTAACCCTAACCCGTACCCTAACCCTAACCCGTACCCTAACTCTAACCCTAACCCTAACCCTAACCCTAATCCGTACCCTAAACCTAACCCTAACCCAAACCCTAACCCGTACCCTAAACCTAACCCTAACCCTAACCCTAACCCGTACCCTAACCCTAACCCTAACCCTAACACTAACCCGTACCCTAACCCTAACCCGTACCCTAACCCTAACCCTTTCCTAACCCTAACCCTAACCCTAAACCTAACCCTAACCCTAATCCTAACCCTAACACCTAACCCTAACCCTAACCCGTACCTTAACCCTAACCCGTACCATAACCCTAACCCTAACCCTAACCCGTACCCTAACCCGTACCCTAACCCTAACCCTAACCCTAACCCTAACCCAACCCTCACCCTAACGCGGACCCTAACCCTAACCCTAACCCGTACCCTAAACCTAACCCTAACCCGTACCCTAACCCTAACCCGTACCCTAACCCTAACCCTAACCCGTAACCTAAGCCTAACCCTATCCCTAACCCTAACCCGTACCCTAACTCTAACCCTAACCCTAACCCTAACCCTAACCCTAACCCTAACCCGTACCCTAAACCTAACCCTAGCACTAACCCTAACCCTAACCCTAACCCGTACCCTAACCCTAACCCTAACCCGTACCCTAACCCGTACCCTAACCCGTACCCTAACCCTAAACCTAACACTTACTCTAACCCTAACCCGTACCCTAACCCTACCCATAACCCGTACCCTAACCCTAACCCTAACCCTAACCCTTACCCTTTCCTAAACCTAACCCTATCCCTAACCCTAACCCTAACCAGTACCCTAACCCTAACCCGTACCCTAACCCTAAACCTAACCCTAACCCTAACCCGTACGCTAACCCTAACCCTAACCCTAAATCTAACCCTAACCCGCACCCTAATCCTAAAACGTACCCTAACCCTAACCCTAACCCTAACCCGTACCCTAACCCTAACCCTAATCCGTACCCTAACACTAACCCGTACCCTAACCCTAAACCTAACACTAGCCCTAAACCTAACCCTAACCCTAACCCTAACCCTAACCCTAACCCTAACCCGTACACTAACCCTAACCCTAAACCTAACCCTAACCCGTACCCTAACCCTAACCCTAACCCAAACCCTAACCCTAGCCCTTACCCTAACCCTAACCCTAACCCTAACCCTTAACCAAACCCTAACCCGTACCCTAACCCTAACCCTAACCCTAACCCGTACCCTAACCGGTACCCTAACCCGTACCCTAACCCTAACCCTAACCCTAACCCGTACCCTAATCCTAACCTTAACCCGTACCCTAACCCTAAACCTAATCCTAACCCTAACCCTTTCCTAACCCTAACCCTAACCCTAACCCTAACCCTAACCGTACCCTAACCCTAACCCTAACCCTAAACCTCACCCTAACCCTAACCCGTATGCTAACCCTAACCCTAACCCTCACCCTAACCCTAACCCGTACCCTAACCCTAACCCGTTTGCTAACCCTAACCCTAACCCTCACCCTAACCCTAACCCGTACCCTAACCCGTACCCTAACCCTAACCCGTACCCTAACCCTAACCCTAACCCTAACCCCTAAACCTAACCCTAACCCGTACCCTAACCATAACCCTAACCCGTACCCTAACCCTAACCCGTACCCTAAACCTAACCCTAACCCTAACCCTAACCCGTACCCTAACACTAACCCTTACCCTAACCCTAACCCTAACCCTATCCCCTAACCCTAACCCTAAACCGTACCCTAACCCTAACCCTAACGCTAACACCTAACCCTAACCCTAACCCGTACACTAACCCTAACCCGTACCCTAACCCTTACCCTAAACCTAACCCTAACCCGTACCCTAACCCTAATCCTAACCCTAACCCTAACCCTTACCCTAACCCGTACCCTAAACCTAACCT
The DNA here is from genome assembly GCA_032313775.1 of Urocyon cinereoargenteus. Taxonomy (NCBI): domain Eukaryota; kingdom Metazoa; phylum Chordata; class Mammalia; order Carnivora; family Canidae; genus Urocyon; species Urocyon cinereoargenteus. Next base: position 95,476 of record JAVLSZ010000221.1, on the reverse strand, counting down.
TAACCAACCCTAACCCTAAACCTAACCCTAACCCTAAACCTTTCCTAACCCTAACCCTAACCCTAACCCGTCCGCTATCCCTAACTCTAACCCTAACCCTAACCCGTACCCAAACCCTAACCCGTACCCTAACCCTAAAGCTAACCCTAACTCCTAACCCTAACTGTAACCCGTACCCTAACCCTAACCCTAAACCATATCCTAAACCTAACCCGTACCCTAACCCTAACCCTAACCCTAACCCTAACCCTAACCCGTACCCTAACCCTAACCCGTAACCTAACCCTGACCCGTACCCTAACCCTAACACGTACCCTAACCCTAAGCCGTAACCTAACCCGTACCCTAAAACGTACCCTAACCCTAAAACGTACCCTAACCCATACCCTAACCCTAACCCTAACCATAACCCTAACCCGTACGCTAAACCTAACCCTAACTCTTACCCTAACCCCTAACCCCTAACCCTAACCCTAACCCTAACCCGTACTTTAACACTAACACTAACCCTAACCCTAACCCGTACCCTAAACCTAACCCTAACCCTAACCCTAACCCTAACCCGTACCCTAACCCTAACCCTAACCCTAACCCTAACCCTAACCCTAACCAGAACCCTAACCCAAACCCTAACCCGTACCGTAACCTACCCGTACCCAAACCATAACCCTAAACCTACCCTAACCCATACCCTAACTCGTACCCTAACCCTAACCCGTACCCTAACCCTAACCCTAACCCAACCCGAACCCTAGCCCTAACCCGTACCCTAACCCTAAGCCTAACCCTAACCCGTACCCTAACCCTAACCCTAACCAGTACCCTAACCCTAACCCTAACCCGTACCCTAACCCTAAACCGTACCCTAAACGTAAACCTAACCCTAACCCGTACCCTAACCCGTACCCTAACACTAACCCTTACCCTAACCCTAACCCTAACGCTAACCCCTAACCCTAACCCTAACCCGTACCCTAACCCTAACCCTAACCCGTACCCTAACCCTTACCCTAAACCTAACCCTAACCCGTACCCTAACCCTAATCCTAACCCTAACCCTAACCATTACCCTAACCCGTACCCTAATCCTAACCTTAACCAACCCTAACCCTAAACCTAACCCTAACCCTAAACCTTTCCTAACCCTAACCAAAACCCTAACCCTAACCGTACGCTATCCCTAACTCTAACCCTAACCCTAACCCGTACCCAAACCCTAACCCGTACCCTAAGCCTAACCCTAACCCTAACTCCTAACCCTAACCGTAACTCGTACCCTAACCCTAACCCTAAACGGTACCCTAAACCTAACCCGTACCCTAACCCTAATCCTAACCCTAACCCTAACCCTAACCCGTACCCGTACCCTAACCCTAACCCGTACCCTAACCCTGAACCGTACCCTAACCCTAACCCGTACCCTAACCCTAACCCGTAACCTAACCCGTAACCTAAACCGTACCCTAACCCTAAAACGTACCCTAACCCATACCCTAACCCTAACCCTAACCATAACCCTAACCCGTACCCTAAACCTAACCCTAACCCTTACCCTAACCCCTAACACCTAACCCTAACCCTAACCCTAACCCTAACCCGTACTTTAACACTAACACTAACCCTAACCCTAACCCTAACCCGTACCCTAAACCTAACCCTAACCCTAACCCTAACCCTAACCCGTACCCTAACCCTAACCCCTAACCCTAACCATAAACCGTACCCTAAACCTAACCCTAACCCTAACCCGTACCCTAACCCTAACCCTAACCCTAACCCTAACCCTAACCAGAACCCTAACCCTAACCCTAACCCGTACCGTAACCTACCCGTACCCTAACCATAACCCTAAACCTACCCTAACCCCTACCCTAACTCGTACCCTAACCCTAACCCGTACCCTAACCCTAACCCTAACCCAACCCTAACCCTAACCCTAACCCGTACCCTAACCCTAAGCCTAACCCTAACCCGTACCCTAACCCTAACCCTAACCAGTACCCTAAACCTAAACCTAACCCGTACCCTAACCCTAAACCGTACCCTAAACCTAAACCTAACCCTAACCCGTACCCTAACCCGTACCCTAACCCTAACCTTAACCCGTACCCTAACCCTAAACCTAATCCTAACCCTAACCCTTTCCTAACCCTAACCCTAACCCTAACCCTAACCCGTACCCTAACCCTAACCAGTACCCTAAAACTAACCCTAACCCTAACCCTAACCCTAACCCATATGCTAACCCTAACCCTAACCCTCACCCTAACCCTAACCCGTACTCTAACCCTAACCCGTACCCTAACCCTAACCCGTACCATAACCCTAACCCTAACACTAAACCTAACCCCTAAACCTAACCCTAACCCGTACCCTAACCATAACCCGAACCCGTACCCTAACCCTAACCCGTACCCTAAACCTAACCCTAAACCTAACCCTAACGCGTACCCTAACCCTAACCCTTACACTAACCCTAACCCTATCCCCTCACCCTAACCCTAAACCGTACCCTAACCCTAACCCTAACGCTAACCCCTAACCCTAAACCTAACCCGTACCCTAACCCTAACCCTAACCCGTACCCTAACCCTAACCGGTACCCTAACCCTAACACGTACCCTAACCCGTACCTAACCCCTAACCTAACCCTAACCCTACCCTAACCTAACCACCCTAACCCTAACCCTAACCCTAACCCTAACCCTAACCCTAACCTAACCCTACCCTTACCCTAACCCTAACCCTAACCCGTACCCTAACCCTAACCTCCTAACCCTAACCCTAACCCTTACCCTAACCCTACCCTAAACCCTAACCTAACCTAACCTACCCTAACCCTAACCCTAACCCTAACCCTAACCCGTACTCTAAACCTAACCCTAACCCTAACACTAACCCGTACCCTAACCCTAACCCCTAACCCTAACCCTAACACGTACCCTAAACCTAACCCTAACCCTAACCCTAACCCTAACCCGTAACCTAACCCTAATCCTAACCTGTACCCTAAACCTAACCCTAACCCGTACCCTAACCCTAACCCTAAACCTAACCCTAACCCTTACCCTAACCCTAACCCTAACCCTAACCCTAACCCTTTCCTAAACCTAACCCTAACCCTAACCCTATCCCGTACCCTAACCCTAACCCATACCCAAAACCTAACCCTAACCCTAACCCTAAACCTAACCCGTACGCTAACCCTAAAACTAACCCTAACCCTAACCCTAACCCGTACACTAACCCTAACCCTAACCCTAACCCTAACCCGTACCCTAACCCTAACCCAAACCCGTACCCTAACCCTAACCTGTACCCTAACCCTAACCCTAACCCTAACCCTAACACTAAGGCGTACACTAAACCTAACCCTAACCCTAACCCTAACCCTAACCCGTACCCTAACCTTAACCCTAACCCTACCCCGTACCTTAACCCGTACCCTAAACCTAACCCTAACCGGTAACCTAACCGTAACCCGTACCCTAACCCTAACCCTAAACCTAACCCGTACCCTAAACCTAAACCTAACCCTAACCCTAACACTAACCCTAACCCTAACCTGTACCCTAACCCTAACCCTAACCCTAACCCTAACCCGTACCCTAAACCTAACCCTAACCCGTACCCTAACCCAAACCCGTACCCTTAACCTAACCCTAACCCTAACCCTAACCCTAACCCGTACACTAAACCTCACCCTAACCCTAACCCTAACCCTAACCCTAACCCGTAACCTAACCTTAACCCTAACCCTAACCCTAACCCGTACCCTAAACCTAACCCTAACCCTAACCCTAACACTAACCCGTACCCTAAACCTAACTCTAACCCTAACCCTCACCCTAACCCGTACCCTAACCCTAACCCTAACACTTACCCTAACCCTAACCCGTACCCTAAACTTAAACCTAACCGTAACCCTAACCCTACCCCTAACCCGTACCCTAACCCTAACCCGTACCCTAACCCTAACCCTAACCCTAATCCTAACCCTAACCCCTAACCCTAACCCTAACCCGTACCCTAAACCTAACCCTAATCCGTACCCTAACCCTAACCCGTACCCTAAACCTAATCCTAACCCTAACCCTAACCCTAACCTGTACTCTAACCCTAACCCGTACCCTATCCCTAACCCTAACCTAAAACCCTAACCCTAACCCTAACCCGTACCCTAACCCTAACCCTAACCCGTACCCTAACCCTAAACTGTACCCTAACCCTAACCCTAACCCTAACCCGTACCCTAACCCTAACAACACTAACCCGTACCCTAAACCTAACCCTAACCAGTACCCTAACCCTAACCCGTACCCTAAACCTAACCCTAACCCTAACCCTAACCCGTACCCTAAACCTAACCCTAACCCTAACCCTAACCCTAACCCGTACCCTAACCCTAACCCTAACCCTAACCCGTACCCTAACCCTAACCCTAACCCTAACCCTAACCCGTACCCTAACCCTAACCCTAACACTGACCCTAACCCTAACCCGAACCCTAACCCTAACCTTAACCCGTAGCCTAACCCTAACCCTAACCCTAACCCTAACCCTTTCCTAACCCTAACCCTAACCCTAAACCTAACCCTAACCCTAACCCTAACCTGTACCCTAACCCTAACCCTAAACCTATCCCTAACCCGTACCCTAACCCTAACCCGTACCCTAAACCTAAACCTAACCCTAAACCTAACCCTAACCCTAAATCGTATGCTAACCCTAACCTTAACCCTAACCCTAACCCTAACCTGTACCCTAACCCTAACCCTAAACTGTACCCTAACCCTAACCCTAATCCTAAACCTAACCCCTAAACCTAACCCTAACCCGTACCCTAACCCTAACCCTAATCCGTACCCTAACCCTAACCCGTACCCTAAACCTAATCCTAACCCTAACCCTAACCCTAACCTGTACCCTAACCCTAACCCGTACCCTAACCCTAACCCTAACCCTACACTTAACCCTAACCCTAACCCGTACCCTAACCCTAAGCCTAACCCGTACCCTAACCCTTACCCTAAACCTAACCCTAACGCGTACGATAACCCTAACACTAACCCTAACCCTAAACCTAACCCTAACCCGTACCCTAAACCTAACCCTAACCCGTACCCTAACCCTAACCCGTACCCTAAACCTAACCCTAACCCTAACCCTAACCCTAACCCGTACCCTAACCCTGACCCGTACCCTAACCCTAACCCGTACCCTAACCCTAACCCGTAACCTAACCCGTACCCTAACCCGTACCCTAACACTAACCCGTACCCTAACCCATACCCTAACCCTAACCCTAACCATAACCCTAACCCGTACCCTAAACCTAACCCTAACCCTTACCCTAACCCCTAACCCCTAACCCTTACCCTAAACCTAACCCTAACCCGTACCCTAACCCTAATCCTAACCCTAACCCTTATTCTAACCCGTACCCTAAACCTAACCCTAACACTAACTCGTACCCTAACCCGTACCCTAACCCTAACCCTAACCCTAACCCCTAACCCCAAACCCTAACCCTAACCCTAACCCTAACCCGTACATTAACACTAACACTAACCCTAACCCTAACCCTTACCCGTACCCTAAACCTAAACCTTACCCTAACCCTAACCCTAACACTTACACTAACCCTAACACCTAACCCTAACCCTAACCCGTACCCTAACCCTAACCCTAACCCTAAACCGTACCCTAACCCTAACCATAACCCTAACCCGTACCCTAACCCAAACCCTAACCAGTACCCTAACCCTAACCCAACCCTAACCCTAACCCATACCCTAACCCTAACCCTAACCCGTAACCTAACACGTACCCTAAACCTAACCCGTACCTTAACCATAACCCGTACCCTAACCCTAACCCTAACCCGTACCCTAACCCGTACCCTAACCCTAACCCTAACCCTTTCCTAAACCTAACCCTAACCCTAATCCTAAACCTAACCCGTACCCTACCCCTAACCCGTACCCTAACCCGTACCCTAACCCTAACCCTAACCGTAACCCTAAACCTAACCCGTACCCTCACCCTAACCCTAACCCTAACACTAACCCGTACCCTAACCCTAACCCGTTCCGTAACCCGTAACCTAACCCTAAACTTAACCCTAACCCCTAACCCCTAAACCTAACCCTAACCCTAACCCGTACCTAACCCTAACCCTAACCCTAACCCTAACCCTAACCCTAACCCTAACCCGTACCCTAACCATAACCCTAACCCGTACCCTAACCCTAACCCTAACCCTTTGCTAACCCTAAACCTAACCCTAACCCTAACCCTAACCCTAACCCGTACCCTAAACCTAACCCTAACCCTAACCCTAACCCGTAACCTAACCCTAATCCTAACCCGTACCCTAACCCTAACCCTAACCCGTACCCTAACCCTAACCCTAAACCTAACCCTAACCCTAACCCTTACCCTAACCCTAACCCTAAACCTAACCCTAACCCTTTCCTAAACCTAACCCTAACCCTAACCCTAACCCGTACCCTAACCCTAACCCATACCCAAAACCTAACCCTAACCCTAACCCTAACCCTAACCCGTACGCTAACCCTAAAACTAACCCTAACCCTAACCCTAACCCGTACACTAACCCTAACCCTAAACCTAACCCTAACCCGTACCCTAATCCTAACCCTAACCCGTATCCTAACCCTAACCTGTACCCTAACCCTAACCCTAACCCTAACCCTAACACTAAGGCGTACACTAAACCTAACCCTAACCCTAACCCTAACCCTAACCCGTACCCTAACCTTAACCCTAACCCTAACCCGTACCCTAAACCTAACCCTAACCCTAACCCTAACCCTAACCCGTACCCTAAACCTAACTCTAACCCTAACCCTAACCCTAACACGTACCCTAACCCTAACCCTAACACTTACCCTAACCCTAACCCGTACCCTAACCTTAACCCTAACCCTAACCCTAACCCTACCCCTAACCCGTACCCTAACCCTAACCCGTACCCTAACCCTAATCCTAACCCTAATCCTAACCCTAACCCCTAACCCTAACCCTAACCCGTACCCTAAACCTAACCCTAATCCGTACCCTAACCCTAACCCGTACCCTAAACCTAATCCTAACCCTAACCCTAACCCTAACCTGTACTCTAACCCTAACCCGTACACTATCCCTAACCCTAAACTAAAACCCTAACCCTAACCCTAACCCGTACCCTAACCCTAACCCTAACCCGTACCCTAACCCTAAACTGTACCCTAACCCTAACCCTAACCCTAACCCGTACCCTAACCCTAACACTAAACCTAACCCTAACACTAACCCGTACCCTAAACCTAACCCTAACCAGTACCCTAACCCTAACCCGTACCCTAAACCTAACCCTAACCCTAACCCTAAACCGTACCCTAAACCTAACCCGTACCCTAACCCTAACCCTAACCCGTACCCTAACCCTAACCCTAACCCTAACCCGTACCCTAACCCTAACCCTAAACCTAACCCTAACCCTAACCCTAACCCGTACCCTAACCCTAACCCTAACACTGACCCTAACACTAACCCGTACCCTAACCCTAACCTTAACCCGTAGCCTAACCCTAACCCTAACCCTAACCCTAACCCTTTCCTAACCCTAACCCTAACCCTAAACCTAACCCTAACCCTAACCTGTACCCTAACCCTAACCCTATCCCTAACCCGTACCCTAACCCTAACCCGTACCCTAAACCTAAACCTAACCCTAAACCTAACCCTAACCCTAAATCGTATGCTAACCCTAACCTTAACCCTAACCCTAACCCTAACCCGTACCCTAACCCTAACCCGTAACTTAACCCTAACCCTAACCCTAATCCTAAACCTAACCCCTAACCCTAACCATAACCCGTACCCTAACCCTAACCCTAATCCGTACCCTAACCCTAACCCGTACCCTAAACCTAATCCTAACCCTAACCCTAACCCTAACCTGTACCCTAACCCTAACCCGTACCCTAACCCTAACCCTAACCCTACCCTTAACCCTAACCCTAACCCGTACCCTAAACCTAACCCTAACCCGTACCCTAACCCTTACCCTAAACCTAACCCTAACGCGTAGGCTAACCCTAACACTAACCCTAACCCTAAACCTAACCCTAACCCGTACCCTAAACCTAATCCTAACCCTAACCCTAACCCTAACCTGTACCCTAACCCTAACCCGTACCCTAACCCTAACCCTAACCCTACCCTTAACCCTAACCCTAACCCGTACCCTAACCCTAACCCTAACCCATACCCTAACCCTTACCCTAAACCTAACCCTAACGCGTAGGCTAACCCTAACACTAACCCTAACCCTAAACCTAACCCTAACCCGTACCCTAAACCTAACCCTAACCCGTACCCTAACCCGAACCCGTACCCTAAACCTAACCCTAAGCCTAACCCTAACCTTAACCCGTACCCTAAACCTAACTCTAACCCTAACCCTAACCCTAACCCGTACCCTAACCCTAACCCTAACACTTACCCTAACCCTAACCCGTACCCTAACCTTAACCCTAACCCTAACCCTAACCCTAACCCTAACCCGTACCCTAACCCTAACCCTAACCCTAATCCTAACCCTAACCCCTATCCCTAACCCTAACCCGAACCCTAACCCTAACCCTAACCCGTACCCTAACCCTAACCCAACACTAACCCTAACCCTAAACCGTACCCTAAACCTAACACTAACCCTAACCCGTACCCTAACCCTAACCCGTACCCTAACCCTAAACCTACCCTAAACCTAACCCTAACCCTAACCCGTACGCCTACCCTAACCCTAACCCTAAACCTAACCCTAACCCGTACGCTAACCCTAAACCGTACCCTATCCCTAAACTTAACCCTAATCCTAACCCTAAACCCTAACCCGTACCCTAACCCGTACCCTAAACCTAACCCTAATCCGTACCCTAACCCTAACCCGTACCCTAAATCTAATCCTAACCCTAACCCTAACCCTAACCCTAACCCTAACCCTAACCCGTACCCTAACCCTTACCCTAAAACTAACCCTAACCCGTACCCTAACCCTAACCCTAACCCTAACCCTAACCCTAACACTAAACCGTACCCTAAACCTAACCCTAACCAGTACCCTAACCCTAACCCGTACCCTAAACCTAACACTAACCCTAACCCTAAACCTAACCCGTACCCTAAACCTAACCCTAACCCTAACCCTAACCCGTACCCTAACCCTAACCCTAACCCTAACCCGTACCCTAACCCGTACCCTAAACCTAACCCTAAACCTAACCCTAACCCTAACCCGTACCCTAACCCTAACCCTAACACTGACCCTAACCCTAACCCGTACCCTAACCCTAACCTTAACCCGTACCCTAACCCTAAACCTAACCCTAACCCTAACCCTTTCCTAACCCTAACCCTAAACCTAAACCTAACCCTAACCCTAACCTGTACCCTAACCCTAAAACTTACCCTAACCCAAAACCTAACCCTAAACCTAACCCTAACCCTAACCCGTACGCTCACCCTAACCCTAACCCTAACACTAAACCGTACCCTAAACCTAACCCGTACCCTAACCCTAACCCTAACCCTAATCCTAACCCTAAACCGTACCCTAACCCTAACCCTAACCCTAACCCGTACCCTAACCCTAACCCTAAACCTAACCCTAACCCTAACCCGTACCCTAACCCTAACCCTAACACTGACCCTAACCCTAAACCGTACCCTAACCCTAACCTTAACCCGTACCCTAAACCTAACCCTAACCCTAACCCTAACCCTTTCCTAACCCTAACCCTAACCCTAACCCTAAACCTAACCCTAACCCTAACCTGTACCCTAACCCTAACCCTTACCCTAACCCTAAACCTAACCCTAATCCTAACCCTAACCCTAACCCGTACGCTAACCCTAACCCTAACCCTAACCCTAACCCTAACCCGTACCCTAACCCTAACCCTAACCCTAATCCTAACCCTAACCCCTAAACCTAACCCTAACCCGTACCCTAACCCTAACCCTAACACGTACCCTAACCCTAACCCGTACCCTAAACCTAATCCTAACCCTATCCCTAACCCTTACCTGTACCCTAACCCTAACCCGTACCCTAACACTAACCCTAACCCTATCCCTAACCCGTACCCTTACCCTTAACCTAAACTTAACCCTAACCCGTACCCTAACCCTTACCCTAAACCTAACCCTAACCCGTACGCTAACACTAACACTAACCCTAACCCTAACCCTAACCCGTACCCTAACCCTAACCCTAACCCTAAACCTAACCCTAACCCGTACCCTACACCTAACCCTAACCCGTACCCTAACCCTAACCCGTACCCTAACTCTAACCCTAACCCTAACCCTAACCCTAATCCGTACCCTAAACCTAACCCTAACCCAAACCCTAACCCGTACCCTAAACCTAACCCTAACCCTAACCCTAACCCGTACCCTAACCCTAACCCTAACCCTAACACTAACCCGTACCCTAACCCTAACCCGTACCCTAACCCTAACCCTTTCCTAACCCTAACCCTAACCCTAAACCTAACCCTAACCCTAATCCTAACCCTAACACCTAACCCTAACCCTAACCCGTACCTTAACCCTAACCCGTACCATAACCCTAACCCTAACCCTAACCCGTACCCTAACCCGTACCCTAACCCTAACCCTAACCCTAACCCTAACCCAACCCTCACCCTAACGCGGACCCTAACCCTAACCCTAACCCGTACCCTAAACCTAACCCTAACCCGTACCCTAACCCTAACCCGTACCCTAACCCTAACCCTAACCCGTAACCTAAGCCTAACCCTATCCCTAACCCTAACCCGTACCCTAACTCTAACCCTAACCCTAACCCTAACCCTAACCCTAACCCTAACCCGTACCCTAAACCTAACCCTAGCACTAACCCTAACCCTAACCCTAACCCGTACCCTAACCCTAACCGTAACCCGTACCCTAACCCGTACCCTAACCCGTACCCTAACCCTAAACCTAACACTTACTCTAACCCTAACCCGTACCCTAACCCTACCCATATCCCGTAACCTAACCCTAACCCTAACCCTAACCCTTACCCTTTCCTAAACCTAACCCTATCCCTAACCCTAACCCTAACCAGTACCCTAACCCTAACCCGTACCCTAACCCTAAACCTAACCCTAACCCTAACCCGTACGCTAACCCTAACCCTAACCCTAAACCTAACCCTAACCCGCACCCTAATCCTAAAACGTACCCTAACCCTAACCCTAACCCTAACCCGTACCCTAACCCTAACCCTAATCCGTACCCTAACACTAACCCGTACCCTAACCCTAAACCTAACACTAGCCCTAAACCTAACCCTAACCCTAACCCTAACCCTAACCCTAACCCGTACACTAACCCTAACCCTAAACCTAACCCTAACCCGTACCCTAACCCTAACCCTAACCCAAACCCTAACCCTAGCCCTTACCCTAACCCTAACCCTAACCCTAAACCTTAACCAAACCCTAACCCGTACCCTAACCCTAACCCTAACCCTAACCCGTACCCTAACCGGTACCCTAACCCGTACCCTAACCCTAACCCTAACCCTAACCCCTAACCCTAACCCTAACCCTAACCCTAACCCTAACCCGTACCCTAACCCTAACCCTAACCCTAACCCGTACCCTAATCCTAACCTTAACCCGTACCCTAACCCTAAACCTAATCCTAACCCTAACCCTTTCCTAACCCTAACCCTAACCCTAACCCTAACCCTAACCGTACCCTAACCCTAACCCTAACCCTAAACCTCACCCTAACCCTAACCCGTATGCTAACCCTAACCCTAACCCTCACCCTAATCCTAACCCGTACCCTAACCCTAACCCGTATGCTAACCCTAACCCTAACCCTCACCCTAACCCTAACCCGTACCCTAACCCGTACCCTAACCCTAACCCGTACCCTAACCCTAACCCTAACCCTAACCCCTAAACCTAACCCTAACCCGTACCCTAACCATAACCCTAACCCGTACCCTAACCCTAACCCGTACCCTAAACCTAACCCTAACCCTAACCCTAACCCGTACCCTAACACTAACCCTTACCCTAACCCTAACCCTAACCCTATCCCCTAACCCTAACCCTAAACCGTACCCTAACCCTAACCCTAACGCTAACACCTAACCCTAACCCTAACCCGTACACTAACCCTAACCCGTACCCTAACCCTTACCCTAAACCTAACCCTAACCCGTACCCTAACCCTAATCCTAACCCTAACCCTAACCCTTACCCTAACCCGTACCCTAAACCTAACCTTAACCAACCCTAACCCTAAACCTAACCCTAACCCTAAAACTTTCCTAACCCTAACCCTAACCCTAACCCGTCCGCTATCCCTAACTCTAACCCTAACCCTAACCCGTACCCAAACCCTAACCCGTACCCTAACCCTAAAGCTAACCCTAACTCCTAACCCTAACTGTAACCCGTACCCTAACCCTAACCCTAAACCGTACCCTAAACCTAACCCGTACCCTAACCCTAACCCTAACCCTAACCCTAACCCTAACCCGTACCCTAACCCTAACCCGTAACCTAACCCTGACCCGTACCCTAACCCTAACACGTACCCTAACCCTAAGCCGTAACCTAACCCGTACCCTAAAACGTACCCTAACCCTAAAACGTACCCTAACCCATACCCTAACCCTAACCCTAACCATAACCCTAACCCGTACCCTAAACCTAACCCTAACTCTTACCCTAACCCCTAACCCCTAACCCTAACCCTAACCCTAACCCTAACCCGTACTTTAACACTAACACTAACCCTAACCCTAACCCGTACCCTAAACCTAACCCTAACCCTAACCCTAACCCTAACCCGTACCCTAACCCTAACCCTAACCCTAACCCTAACCCTAACCCTAACCAGAACCCTAACCCAAACCCTAACCCGTACCGTAACC
>JAVLSZ010000221.1:75000-80000 GCA_032313775.1 Urocyon cinereoargenteus | reverse complement strand
CACCCTAACCCTAAACCGTACCCTAACCCTAACCCTAACGCTAACCCCTAACCCTAAACCTAACCCGTACCCTAACCCTAACCCTAACCCGTACCCTAACCCTAACCGGTACCCTAACCCTAACACGTACCCTAACCCGTACCCTAACCCTAACCCTAACCCTATCCCTAACCCTAACCCGTACCCTAAACCTAACCCAAACGCTAACCCTAACCCGAACCCTAACCCTTACCCTAAACCTAACCCTAACCCGTACCCTAACCCTAATCCTAACCCTAACCCTAACCCTTACCCTAACCCGTACCCTAAACCTAACCTTAACCAAACCTAACCCTAACCCTAACCCTAACCCTAAACCTTTCCTAACCCTAACCCTAACCCTAACCCTAACCCTAACCCGTACTCTAAACCTAACCCTAACCCTAACACTAACCCGTACCCTAACCCTAACCCCTAACCCTAACCCTAACACGTACCCTAAACCTAACCCTAACCCTAACCCTAACCCTAACCCTAACCCTAACCAGTACCCTAACCCTAACCCTAACCCGTACCCTAACCCTAACCCATACCCGAAACCTAACCCTAACCCTAACCCGTACCCTAACCCGTACCCTCACCCTAACCCGTACCCTAACCCTAACCCTAACTCTAACCCAACCCTAACCCTAACACGGACCCTAACCCTAACCCTAACCCGTACCCTAACCCGTACCCTAACCCTAACCCGTACCCTAACCCTAACCCGTACCCTAACCCTAACCCTAAACCTAACCCTAACCCTAACCCGTACCCTAAACCTAACCCTAACCCTAACCCTAACCCTAACCCGTACCTTAACCCTTACCCTAACCCTAACCGTGACACGTACCCTAAACCTAACCCTAACCCTAACCCTAACTCTAACCCTAACCCGTACCCTAACCCTAACCCTAACCCGTACCCTAACCCTAACCCTAACCCTAACCCTTTCCTAACCCTAACCCTAACCCGTACCTTAACCCTTACCCTAACCCTAACCCTGACACGTACCCTAAACCTAACCCTAACCCTAACCCTAAATCTAACCCTAACCCGTACCCTAACCCTAACCCTAACCCGTACCCTAACCCTAACCCTAACCCTAACCCTAACCCTTTCCTAACCCTAACCCTAACCCTAACCCTAACCCTAACCCGTACCCTAACCCTAACCCGTACCCTAACCCTAACCCTAAACCTAACCCTAACCCTAACCCGTACGCTAACCCTAATACTAACCCTAACCCTAACCCTAAACCGAACCTTAACCCTAACCCTAACCCTAACCCTAACCGGTACCCTAAACCTAACCCTAACCCCTACCCTAACCGTAACCCGTATCCTAACCCTAACCCTAACCCTAACCCTAACCCGTACCCTAAACCTAACCCTAACCCTACCAGCATCCTATCCCTAACCCTAACCCTAAACCTAACCCTAAACCTAACCCGTACCCTAACCCTAACCCTAACCCTAACCCATACCCTAAACTTAACCCTAACCCTAACCCTAACCCTAACCCGTACCCTAACCCTTACCCTAAACCTAACCCTAACCCGTACCCTAACCCTAATCCTAACCCTAACCTTAACCCTTAACCTAACCTGTACCCTAACCCTAACCCTAACCCTAACTCGTACCCTAACCCGTACCCTAACCCTAACCCTAACCCTAACCCCTAACCCCTAAACCTAACCCTAACCCTAACCCTAACCCGTACATTAACACTAACACTAACCCTAACCCTAACCCTAACATATACCCTAAACCTAAACCTTACCCTAACACTAACCCTAACCCTTACCCTAACCCTAACACCTAACCCTAAAACTAACCCGTACCCTAAACCTAACCCTAACCCTATCCCGTACCCTAACCCTAACCATAACCCTAACCCGTACCCTAACCCTAACCCTAACCTGTACCCTAACCCTAACCCTAACCCGTACCCTAACCCTAACCCATACCCTAACCCTAACCCTAACCCGTACCCTAACCCTAAACCTAACCCTAACCCGTACCCTAAACCGTACCCTAACCCTAACCCTAACCCTAACCCGTACCCTAACCCTAACCCTAACCCTAACCCGTACCCTAAACCGTACCCTAACCCTAACCCTAAACCTAACCCCTAACCCTAACCCTAACCCAAACCCTAACCCGTACCCTAACCCTAAACCTAACCCTAACCCGTACCCTAAACCTAACCTTAACCCGTACCCTAACCCTAACCCTAATCCTAACCCTAACCCTTTCCTAACCCTAACCCTAACCCTAACTCGTACCCTAAACCGTACCCTAACCCTAACCCTAACCCTAAACCTAACCCCTAACCCTAACCCTAACCCGTACCCTAAACCTAACCCGTACCCTAACACTAACCCTAACCCTAATCCTAACCCTAACCCGTATGCTAACCCTAACCCTAACCCTCACCCTAAACCTAACCCGTACCCTAACCCTAACCCGTACCCTAACCCTAAACCTAACCCTAACCCTAACCCCTAACCCTAACCCTAAACCGTACCCTAACCATAACCCTAACCCGTACCCTAACCCTAACCCGTAACATAAACCTAACCCTAACCCTAAACCTAACCCGTACCCTAACCCTAACCCGTACCCTAACCCTAACCCTAACCCTATCCCCTAACCCTGACCCTAAACCGTACCCTAACCCTAACCCTAACGCTAACACATAACCCTAACCCTAACCCGTACCCTAACCCTAACCCTAACCCGTACCCTAACACTAACCGGTACCCTAACCCTAACACGTACCCTAACCCGTACCCTAACCCTAACCCTAACCCTAACCCTAACCCTAACCCGTACCCTAAACCTAACCCTAACACTAACCCTAACCCGTACCCTAACCCTTACCCTAAACCTAACCCTACCCGTACCCTAACCCTAATCCTAACCCTAAACCTAACCCTTACCCTAAAACGTACCCTTACCCTAACCTTAACCAACCCTAACCCAAACCCTAACCCTAACTCTAAACCTTTCCTAACCCTAACCCTAACCCTAACACTAACCCTAACCCTAACCCGTACCCTAAACCTAACCCTAACACTAACACGTACCCTAACCCTAACCCCTAACCCTAACCCTAACACGTACCCTAAACCTAACCCTAACCCAAAGCCGTACCCTAACCCTAACCCTAACCCTAACCCTAACCAGTACCCTAACCCTAACCCTAACCCGTACCCTAACCCTAACCAGTACCCGAACCCTAACCCTAACCCGTACCCTAACCCTAACCCGTACCCTAACCCGTACCCTAACCCTAACCCGTACCCTAACCCTAACCCTAACTCTAACCCAACCCTAACCCTAACACGGACCCTAACACTAACCCTAACCCGTACCCTAACCTGTACCTTAACCCTAACCCGTACCCTAACCCTAACCCGTACCCTAACCCTAACCCTAAACCTAACCCTAACCCTAACCCGTACCCTAAACCTAACCCTAACCCTAAACCTAACCCTAACCCGTACCTTAACCCTTACCCTAAACCTAACCCTGACACGTACCCTAAACCTAACCCTAACCCTAACCCTAACTCTAACCCTAACCCGTACCCTAACCCTAACCCGTACCCTAACCCTAACCCTAACCCTAACCCTTTCCTAACCCTAACCCTAACCCTAACCCTAACCCTAACCCTAACCCTAACCTGTACCCTAACCCTAACCCGTACCATAACCCTAACCCTAAAACTAACCCTAACCCTAACCCGTACTCTAACCCTAATACTAACCCTAACCCTAACCCTAACCCGTACCTTAACCCTAACCCTAACCCTAACCCTAACCGGTACCCTAAACCTAACCCTAACCCGTACCCTAACCCTAACCCTAACACTGACCCTAACCCTAACCCGTACCCTAACCCTAAACTTAACCCGTACCCTAACCCTAACCCTAACACTAACCCTTTCCTAACCCTAACCCTAACCCTAAACCTAATCCTAACCCTAACCTGTACCCTAACCCTAACACTTACCCTAACCCAAAACCTAACCCTAAACCTAACCCTAACCCTAACCCGTACGCTCACCCTAACCCTAACCCTAACACTAAACCGTACCCTAAACCTAACCCGTACCCTAACCCTTACCCTAACCCTAACCCTAACCCTAAACTGTACCCTAACCCTAACCCTAACCCTAACCCGTACCCTAACCCTAACCCTAAACCTAACCCTAACCCTAACCCGTACCCTAACCCTAACCCTAACACTGACCCTAACCCTAACCCGTACCCTAACCCTAACCTTAACCCGTACCCTAACCCTAACCCTAACCCTAACCCTAACCCTTTCCTAACCCTAACCCTAACCCTAACCCTAACCCTAAACCTAAACCTAACCCTAACCTGTACCCTAACCCTAACCCTTACCCTAACCCTAAACCTAACCCTAATCCTAACCCTAACCCTAACCCGTACGCTAACCCTAACCCTAACCCTAACCCTAACCCTAACCCGTACCCTAACCCTAACCCTAACCCTAATCCTAACCCTAACCCCTAAACCTAACCCTAACCCGTACCCTAACCCTAACCCTAACCCGTACCCTAACCCTAACCCGTACCCTAAACCTAATCCTAACCCTAACCCTAACCCTAACCTGTACCCTAACCCTAACCCGTACCCTAACACTAACCCTAACCCTAACCCGTACCCTTACCCTTAACCTAAACTTAACCCTAACCCGTACCCTAACCCTTACCCTAAACCTAACCATAACCCGTACGCTAACACTAACACTAACCCTAACCCTAACCCTAACCCGTACCCTAACCCTAACCCTAACCCTAAACCTAACCCTAACCCGTACCCTAAACCTAACCCTAACCCGTACCCTAACCCTAACCCGTACCCTAACTCTAACCCTAACCCTAACCCTAACCCTAATCCGTACCCTAAACCTAACCCTAACCCAAACCCTAACACGTACCCTAACCCT
>JAVLSZ010000221.1:65000-67500 GCA_032313775.1 Urocyon cinereoargenteus | reverse complement strand
CCCTAACCCTAACCCTAACCCTAACCCGTACCCTAACCCTAACCCGTACCCTAACCCTAACCCTAAACCTAACCCTAACCCTAACCCGTACGCTAACCCTAATACTAACCCTAACCCTAACCCTAAACCGAACCTTAACCCTAACCCTAACCCTAACCCTAACCGGTACCCTAAACCTAACCCTAACCCCTACCCTAACCGTAACCCGTATCCTAACCCTAACCCTAACCCTAACCCTAACCCGTACCCTAAACCTAACCCTAACCCTACCAGCACCCTATCCCTAACCCTAACCCTAAACCTAACCCTAAACCTAACCCGTACCCTAAGCCTAACCCTAACCCTAACCCTAACCCTAACCATAACCCGTACCCTAACCCTAACCCTAAACCGTACCCTAACCCGTACCCTAACCCTAACCCTAACCCATACCCTAAACCTAACCCTAACACTAACCCTAACCCTAACCCGTACCCTAACCCTAACCTTAACCCGTACCCTAACTCTAACCCTAACACTAACCCTTTTCTAACCCTAACCCTAACCCTAAACCTAACCCTAACACTAACCCGTACCATAACCCTAAACCGTACCATAACTCTAACCCTAACCCTAATCCTAAACCTAACCTGTACCCTAACCCTAACCCGTACCCTAACACTAACCCTAATCCTAACCCCTAACCCTAACCCTGACCCGTAACCTAAACCGTACACTAACCCGTACCCTAACCCTAACCGGTACCCTAACCCTAACACGTACCCTAACCCGTACCCTAATCCTAACCCTAACCCTAACCCTAACCCTAACCCATACCCTAAACTTAACCCTAACCCTAACCCTAACCCTAACCCGTACCCTAACCCTTACCCTAAACCTAACCCTAACCCGTACCCTAACCCTAATCCTAACCCTAACCTTAACCCTTAACCTAACCTGTACCCTAACCCTAACCCTAACCCTAACTCGTACCCTAACCCGTACCCTAACCCTAACCCTAACCCTAACCCCTAACCCCTAAACCTAACCCTAACCCTAACCCTAACCCGTACATTAACACTAACACTAACCCTAACCCTAACCCTAACATATACCCTAAACCTAAACCTTACCCTAACACTAACCCTAACCCTTACCCTAACCCTAACACCTAACCCTAAAACTAACCCGTACCCTAAACCTAAACCTAACCCTATCCCGTACCCTAACCCTAACCATAACCCTAACCCGTACCCTAACCCTAACCCTAACCTGTACCCTAACCCTAACCCTAACCCGTACCCTAACCCTAACCCATACCCTAACCCTAACCCTAACCCGTACCCTAACCCTAACCCTAACCCTAACCCGTACCCTAAACCGTACCCTAACCCTAACCCTAACCCTAACCCGTACCCTAACCCTAACCCTAACCCTAACCCGTACCCTAAACCGTACCCTAACCCTAACCCTAAACCTAACCCCTAACCCTAACCCTAACCCAAACCCTAACCCGTACCCTAACCCTAAACCTAACCCTAACCCGTACCCTAAACCTAACCTTAACCCGTACCCTAACCCTAACCCTAATCCTAACCCTAACCCTTTCCTAACCCTAACCCTAACCCTAACTCGTACCCTAAACCGTACCCTAACCCTAACCCTAAACCTAAACCTAACCCCTAACCCTAACCCTAACCCGTACCCTAAACCTAACCCGTACCCTAACACTAACCCTAACCCTAATCCTAACCCTAACCCGTATGCTAACCCTAACCCTAACCCTCACCCTAAACCTAACCCGTACCCTAACCCTAACCCGTACCCTAACCCTAAACCTAACCCTAACCCTAACCCCTAACCCTAACCCTAAACCGTACCCTAACCATAACCCTAACCCGTACCCTAACCCTAACCCGTAACATAAACCTAACCCTAACCCTAAACCTAACCCGTACCCTAACCCTAACCAACCTTTCCTAACCCTAACCCTAACCCTAACACTAACCCTAACCCTAACCCGTACCCTAAACCTAACCCTAACCCTAACACTAACCCGTACCCTAACCCTAACCCCTAACCCTAACCCTAACACGTACCCTAAACCTAACCCTAACCCAAAGCCGTACCCTAACCCTAACCCTAACCCTAACCCTAACCAGTACCCTAACCCTAACCCTAACCCGTACCCTAACCCTAACCAGTACCCGAACCCTAACCCTAACCCGTACCCTAACCCTAACCCGTACCCTAACCCGTACCCTAACCCTAACCCGTACCCTAACCCTAACCCTAACTCTAACCCAACCCTAACCCTAACACGGACCCTAACACTAACCCTAACCCGTACCCTAACCTGTACCCTAACCCTAACCCTAACCCTAACCCTAACCCGTACCCTAACCCTAACCCTAAACCTAACCCTAACCCTAACCCGTACCCTAAACCTAACCCTAACCCTAAACCTAACCCTAACCCGTACCTTAACCCTTACCCTAAACCTAACCCTGACACTTACCCT
>JAVLSZ010000221.1:52500-60000 GCA_032313775.1 Urocyon cinereoargenteus | reverse complement strand
ACCCTAACCCTAACCAGAACCCTAACCCTAACCCTAACCCGTACCGTAACCTACCCGTACCCTAACCATAACCCTAAACCTACCCTAACCCGTACCCTAACTCGTAGCCTAACCCTAACCCGTACCCTAACCCTAACCCTAACCCAAACCTAACCCTAACCCTAACCCGTACCCTAACCCTAAGCCTAACCCTAACCCTTACCCTAAACCTAACCCTAACTAGTACCCTAACCCTA
Organism: Urocyon cinereoargenteus; assembly: GCA_032313775.1. NCBI lineage: Eukaryota > Metazoa > Chordata > Mammalia > Carnivora > Canidae > Urocyon > Urocyon cinereoargenteus. The sequence continues at coordinate 59,764 of JAVLSZ010000221.1, read as the reverse complement.
ACCCTAACCCGTACCCTAACCCTAAACCGTACCCTAAACCTAAACCTAACCCTAACCCGTAACCTAACCCGTACCCTAACCCTAACCTTAACCCGTACCCTAACCCTAAACCTAATCCTAACCCTAACCCTTTCCGAACCCTAACGCTAACCCTAACCCTAACCCGTACCCTAACCCTAACCCGTACCCTAACCCTAACCCTAACCCTAACCCTAACCCTAACCCTAACCCGTATGCTAACCCTAACCCTAACCCTCACCCTAACCCTAACCCGTACCCTAACCCTAACCCGTACCCTAACCCTAACCCGTACCATAACCCTAACCCTAACCCTAAACCTAACCCCTAAACCTAAACCTAACCCGTACCCTAACCATAACCCTAACCCGTACCCCAACCCTAACCCGTACCCTAAACCTAACCCTAAACCTAACCCTAACGCGTACCCTAACCCTAACCCTATCCCCTAACCCTAACCCTAAACCGTACCCTAACCCTAACCCTAACGCTAACCCCTAACCCTAAACCTAACCCGTACCCTAACCCTAACCCTAACCCGTACCCTAACCCTAACCGGTACCCTAACCCTAACACGTAACCTAACCCGTACCCTAACCCTAACCCTAACCCTATCCCTAAACCTAACCCGTACCCTAAACCTAACCCAAAACCTAACCCTAACCCGTACCCTAACCCTTACCCTAAACCTAACCCTAACCCGTACCCTAACCCTAATCCTAACCCTAACCCTAACCCTTACCCTAACCCGTACCCTAAACCTAACCTTAACCAACCCTAACCCTAACCCTAACTCTAACCCTAAACCTTTCTTAACCCTAACCCTAACCCTAAACCTAACCCTAACCCGTACCCTAAACCTAACCTTAACCAACCCTAACCCTAACCCTAACTCTAACCCTAAACCTTTCTTAACCCTAACCCTAACCCTAACCCTAACCCTAACACGTACCCTAAACCTAACCCTAACCCTAACCCTAACCCTAACCCTAACCCTAACCAGTACCCTAACCCTAACCCTAACCCGTACCCTAACCCTAACCCGTACCCGAAACCTAACCCTAACCCTAACCCGTACGCTAACCCTAATACTAACCCTAACCCTAACCCTAAAGCGAACCTTAACCCTAACCCTAACCGTAACCCTAACCGGTACCCTAAACCTAACCCTAACCCCTACCATAACCGTAACCCGTATCCTAACCCTAACCCTAACCCTAAACCTAACCCGTACCCTAAACCTAACCCTAACCCTAACCAGCACCCTATCCCTAACCCTAACCCTAAACCTAACCCTAAACCTAACCCGTACCCTAACCCTAACCCTAACCCTAACCCTAACCATAACTCGTACCCTAACCCTAACCCTAAACCGTACCCTAACCCGTACCCTAACCCTAACCCTAACCCATACCCTAAACCTAACCCTAACACTAACCCAAACCCTAACCCGTACCCTAACCCTAACCTTAACCCGTACCCTAACTCTAAACCTAACACTAACCCTTTTCTAACCCTAACCCTAACCCTAAACCTAACCATAACACTAACCGGTACCATAACCCTAAACCGTACCCTAACTCTAAACCTAACCCTAACCCTAAACCTAACCTGTACCCTAACCCTAACCCGTACCCTAACACTAACCCTAATCCTAACCCCTAACCCTAACCCTGACACGTACCCTAAACCGTACACTAACCCGTATCCTAACCCTAACCGGTACCCTAACCCTAACACGTACCCTAACCCGTACCCTAATCCTAACCCTAACCCTAACCCTACCCTAACCCATACCCTAAACTTAACCCTAACCCTAACCCTAACCCTAACCCGTACCCTAACCCTTACCCTAAACCTAACCCTAAACCGTACCCTAACCCTAAACCTAACCCTAACCCTAACCCTTAACCTAATCTGTACCTTAACCCTAACCCTAACCCTAAATCGTACCCTAACCCGTACCCTAACCCTAACCCTAACCCTAACCCCTAACCCCTAACCCTAACCCTAACCCTAACCCTAACCCGTACATTAACACTAACACTAACCCTAACCCTAACCCTAACCCGTACCCTAAACCTAAACCTTACCCTAACACTAACCCTAACCCTTACCCTAACCCTAACACCTAACCCTAACCCTAACCCGTACACTAAACCTAACCCTAACCCTATCCCGTACCCTAACCCTAACCATAACCCTAACCCGTACCCTAACCCTAACCCTAACCTGTACCCTAACCCTAACCCTAACCCGTACCCTAACCCTAACCCGTACCCTAACCCTAACCCTAACCCGTACCCTAACCCGTACCCTAACCCGTACCCTAACCCGTACCCTAACCCTAACCCGTACCCTAACCCTAACCCTAACCCTAACCCTAACCCGTAAGCTAACCCTAACCCTAACCCTAACCCTAACCCTAACCCTAAACAGTACCCTAACCCTAACCCTAACCCTTACCCTAACCCTTAACCTAACCCGTACCCTAAACCTAACCCTAACCCGAACCCTAACCCTAACCCGTACCCTAACCCTAACCCTAAACCTAACGCTAACCCGTACCCTAACCCTAACCCTAACCCAAAACCTAACACTAACACGTACCCTAACCCTAACCCTAACCCTAACCCTAACCCTAACCCGTACCCTAACCCTAACCCTAACCCTAACCTGTACCCTAACCCTATCCCCTAACCCTAACCCTAAACCGTACCCTAACCCTAACCCTAACGCTAACCCCTAACCCTAACCCTAACCCGTACCCTAACCCTAACCCTAACCCGTACCCTAACCCTTACCCTAAACCTAACCCTAACCCGTACCCTAACCCTAATCCTAACCCTAACCCTAACCATTACCCTAACCCGTACCCTAATCCTAACCTTAACCAACCCTAACCCTAAACCTAACCCTAACCCTAAACCTTTCCTAACCCTAACCCTAACCCTAACCCTAACCCGTACGCTATCCCTAACTCTAACCCTAACCCTCACCCGTACCCAAACCCTAACCCGTACACTAACCCTAACACTAACCCTAACACCTAACCCTAACCGTAACCCGTACCCTAACCCTAACCCTAAACCGTACCCTAAACCTAACCTGTACCCTAAACCTAACCCTAACCCTAAAACTAACCCTAACCCGTAACCTAACCCTAACCCGTACCCTAACCCTGACCCGTAACCTAACCCTAACCCGTACCCTAACCCTAACCCGTAACCTATCCCGTACCCTAAACCGTACCCTAACCCTAAAACGTACCCTAACCCATACCCTAACCCTAACCCTAACCATAACCCTAACCCGTACCCTAAACCTAACCCTAACCCTTACCCTAACCCCTAACACCTAACCCTAACCCTAACCCTAACCCTAACCCTAACCCTAACCCGTACTTTAACACTAACACTAACACTAACCCTAACCCTAACCCGTACCCTAAACCTAACCCTAACCCTAACCCTAACCCTAACCTGTACCCTAACCCGAACCCCTAACCCGAACCATAAACCGTACCCTAAACCTAACCCTAACCCTAACCCGTACCCTAACCCTAACCCTAACCCTAACCCTAACCCTAACCAGAACCCTAACCCTAACCCTAACCCGTACCGTAACCTACCCGTACCCTAACCATAACCCTAAACCTACCCTAACCCGTACCCTAACTCGTACCCTAACCCTAACCCGTACCCTAACCCTAACCCTAACCCAACCCTAACCCTAAACCTAACACGTACCCTAACCCTAAGCCTAACCCTAACCCGTACCCTAACCCTAACCCTAACCAGTACCCTAACCCTAACACTAACCCGTACCCTAACCCTAAACCGTACCCTAAACCTAAACCTAACCCTAACCCGTACCCTAACCCGTACCCTAACCCTAACCTTAACCCGTACCCTAACCCTAAACCTAATCCTAACCCTAACCCTTTCCTAACCCTAACCCTAACCCTAACCCTAACCCGTTTCCTAACCCTAACCCGTACCCTAACCCTAACACTAACCCTAACCCTAACCCTAACCCTAACCCGTATGCTAACCCTAACCCTAACCCTCACCCTAACCCTAACCCGTACCCTAACCCTAACCCGTACCCTAACCCTAACCCGTACCATAACCCTAACCCTAACCCTAAACCTAACCCCTAAACCTAACCCTAACCCGTACCCTAACCATAACCCTAACCCGTACCCTAACCCTAACCCGTACTCTAAACCTAACCCTAAACCTAACCCTAACGCGTACCCTAACCCTAACACTATCCCCTAACCCTAACCCTAAACCGTACCCTAACCCTAACCCTAACGCTAACCCCTAACCCTAAACCTAACCCGTACCCTAACCCTAACCCTAACCCGTACCCTAACACTAACCGGTACCCTAACCCTAACACGTACCCTAACCCGTACACTAACCCTAACCCTAACCCTATCCCTAACCCTAACCCGTACCCTAAACCTAACCCAAACCCTAACCCTAACCCGTACCCTAACCCTTACCCTAAACCTAACACTAACCCGTACCCTAATCCTAATCCTAACCCTAACCCTAACACTTACCCTAACCCGTACCCTAAACCTAACCTTAACCAACCCTAACCCTAACCCTAACCCTAACCCTAAACCTTTCCTAACCCTAACCCTAACCCTAACCCTAACCCTAACCCGTACCCTAAACCTAACCCTAACCCGAACACTAACCCGTACCCTAACCCTAACCCCTAACCCTAACCCTAACACGTACCCTAAACCTAAACCTAACCCTAACCCTAACCCTAACCCTAACCAGTACCCTAACCCTAAACCTAACCCGTACCCTAACCCTAACCCGTACCCGAAACATAACCCTAACCCTAACCCTAACCCGTACCCTAACCCGTACCCTCACCCTAACCCGTACCCTAACCCTAACCCTAACCCTAACCCGTACCCTAACCCGTACCCTAACCGTAACCCGTACCCTAACCCTATCCCGTACCTAACACTAACCCTAAACCTAACCCTAACCCTAACCCGTACCCTAAACCTAACCCTAACCCTAACCCTAATCCTAACCCGTACCTTAACCCTTACCCTAAACCTAACCCTGACACGTACCCTAAACCTAACCCTAACCCTAACCCTAAGTCTCACCCTAACCCGTACCCTAACCCTAACCCTAACCCGTACCCTAACCCTAACCCTAACCCTTTCCTAACCCTAACCCTAACCCTAACCCTAACCCTAACCCGTACCCTAACCCTAACCCGTACCCTAACCCTAACCCTAAACCTAACCCTAACCCGTACGCTAAACCTAATACTAACCCTAACCCTAACCCTAAACCGAACCTTAACCCTAACCCTAACCCTAACCCTAACCGGTACCCTAAACCTAACCCTAACCCCTACCCTAACCGTAACCCGTATCCTAACCCTAACCCTAACCCTAAACCTAACCCTAACCCTAAACCGTACCCTAACCCGTACCCTAACCCTAACCCTAACCCATACCCTAAACCTAACCCTAACACTAACCCTAACCCTAACCCGTACCCTAACCCTAACCTTAACCCGTACCCTAACTCTAACCCTAACACTAACCCTTTTCTAACCCTAACCCTAACCCTAAACCTAACCCTAACACTAACCCGTACCATAACCCTAAACCGTACCCTAACTCTAACCCTAACCCTAACCCTAAACCTAACCTGTACCCTAACCCTAACCCGTACCCTAACACTAACCCTAATCCTAACCCCTAACCCTAACCCTGACCCGTACCCTAAACCGTACACTAACCCGTACCCTAACCCTAACCGGTACCCTAACCCTAACACGTACCCTAACCCGTACCCTAATCCTAACCCTAACCCTAACCCTAACCCTAACCCATACCCTAAATTAACCCTAACCCTAACCCTAACCCTAACCCGTACCCTAACCCTTACCCTAAACCTAACCCTAACCCGTACCCTAACCCTAATCCTAACCCTAAACCTAACCCTTAACCTAACCTGTACCCTAACCCTAACCTAACCCTAAACAGTACCCTAACCCTAACCCTAACCCTTACCCTAACCCTAATCCTAACCCGTACCCTAACCCTAACCCTAAACCTAACGCTAACCCGTACCCTAACCCTAACCCTAACCCAAAACCTAACACTAACCCGTACCCTAAACCTAACCCTAACCCTAACCCTAACCCTAAACCGTACCCTAACCCTAACCCTAACCCTAACCCTAACCCGGACCCTAAACCGTACCCTAACCCTAACCCTAAACCTAACCCCTAACCCTAACCCTAACCCAAACCCTAACCCGTACCCTAACCCTAAACCTAACCCTAACCCGTACCCTAAACCTAACCTTAACCCGTACCCTAACCCTAACCCTAATCCTAACCCTAACCCTTTCCTAACCCTAACCCTAACCCTAACTCGTACCCTAAACCGTACCCTAACCCTAACCCTAACCCTAACCCGTATGCTAACCCTAACCCTAACCCTCACCCTAACCCTAACCCGTACCCTAACCCTAACCCGTACCCTAACCCTAACCCGTAGCATAACCCTATCCCTAACCCTAAACCTAACCCCTAAACCTAAACCTAACCCGTACCCTAACCATAACCCTAACCCGTACCCTAACCCTAACCCGTACCCTAAACCTAACCCTAAACCTAACCCTAACGCGTACCCTAACCCTAACCCTATCCCCTAACCCTAACCCTAAACCGTACCCTAACCCTAACCCTAACGCTAACCCCTAACCCTAAACCTAACCCGTACCCTATCCCTAACCCTAACCCGTACCCTAACCCTAACCGGTACCCTAACCCTAACACGTAACCTAACCCGTACCCTAACCCTAACACTAACCCTATCCCTAACCCTAAACCGTACCCTAAACCTAACCCAAAACCTAACCCTAACCCGTACCCTAACCCTAATCCTAACCCTAACCCTAACCCTTACCCTAACCCGTACCCTAAACCTAACCTTAACCAACCCTAACCCTAACCCTAACCCTAACCCTAAACCTTTCTTAACCCTAACCCTAACCCTAAACCTAACCCTAACCCGTACCCTAAACCTAACCCTAACCTTAACACTAACCCGTACCCTAACCCTAACCCCTAACCCTAACCCTAACACGTACCCTAAACCTAACCCTAACCCTAACCCTAACCCTAACCCTAACCCTAACCAGTACCCTAACCCTAACCCTAACCCGTACCCTAACCCTAACCC
>JAVLSZ010000221.1:45000-47500 GCA_032313775.1 Urocyon cinereoargenteus | reverse complement strand
CTAAACCTAACCCGTACCCTAACCCGTACCCTAACCCTAACCCTAACCCATACCCTAAACCTAACCCTAACACTAACCCTAACCCTAACCCGTACCCTAACCCTAACCTTAACCCGTACCCTAACTCTAACCCTAACACTAACCCTTTTCTAACCCTAACCCTAACCCTAAACCTAACCCTAACACTAACCCGTACCATAACCCTAAACCGTACCCTAACTCTAACCCTAACCCTAACCCTAAACCTAACCTGTACCCTAACCCTAACCCGTACCCTAACACTAACCCTAATCCTAACCCCTAACCCTAACCCTGACCCGTACCCTAAACCGTACACTAACCCGTACCCTAACCCTAACCGGTACCCTAACCCTAACACGTACCCTAACCCGTACCCTAATCCTAACCCTAACCCTAACCCTAACCCTAACCCATACCCTAAATTAACCCTAACCCTAACCCTAACCCTAACCCGTACCCTAACCCTTACCCTAAACCTAACCCTAACCCGTACCCTAACCCTAATCCTAACCCTAAACCTAACCCTTAACCTAACCTGTACCCTAACCCTAACCCTAAACAGTACCCTAACCCTAACCCTAACCCTTACCCTAACCCTAACCCTAACCCGTACCCTAACCCTAACCCTAAACCTAACGCTAACCCGTACCCTAACCCTAACCCTAACCCAAAACCTAACACTAACCCGTACCCTAACCCTAACCCTAACCCTAACCCTAACCCTAAACCGTACCCTAACCCTAACCCTAACCCTAACCCTAACCCGGACCCTAAACCGTACCCTAACCCTAACCCTAAACCTAACCCCTAACCCTAACCCTAACCCAAACCCTAACCCGTACCCTAACCCTAAACCTAACCCTAACCCGTACCCTAACCCTGACCTTAACCCGTACCCTAACCCTAACCCTAATCCTAACCCTAACCCTTTCCTAACCCTAACCCTAACCCTAACTCGTACCCTAAACCGTACCCTAACCCTAACCCTAACCCTAAACCTAACCCCTAACCCTAACCCTAACCCGTACCCTAAACCTAACCCGTACCCTAACACTAACCCTAACCCTAATCCTAACCCTAACCCGTATGCTAACCCTAACCCTAACCCTCACCCTAAACCTAACCCGTACCCTAACCCTAACCCGTACCCTAACCCTAAACCTAACCCTAACCCTAACCCCTAACCCTAACCCTAAACCGTACCCTAACCATAACCCTAACCCGTACCCTAACCCTAACCCGTAACATAAACCTAACCCTAACCCTAAACCTAAACCGTACCCTAAACCTAACCCGTACCCTAACCCTAACCCTAACCCTATCCCCTAACCCTAACCCTAAACCGTACCCTAACCCTAACCCTAACGCTAACCCATAACCCTAACCCTAACCCGACCCTAACCCTAACCCTAACCCGTACCCTAACACTAACCGGTACCCTAACCCTAACACGTACCCTAACCCGTACACTAACCCTAACCCTAACCCTATCCCTAACCCTAACCCGTACCCAAAACCTAACCCTAACACTAACCCTAACCCGTACCCTAACCCTTACCCTAAACCTAACACTAACCCGTACCCTAACCCTAATCCTAACCCTAAACCTAACACTTACCCTAAAACGTACCCTTACCCTAACCTTAACCAACCCTAACCCAAACCCTAACCCTAACTCTAAACCTTTCCTAACCCTAACCCTAACCCTAACACTAACCCTAACACTAACCCGTACCCTAAACCTAACCCTAACCCTAACACTAACCCGTACCCTAACCCTAACCCCTAACCCTAACCCTAACACGTACCCTAAACCTAACCCTAACCCTAAGCCGTACCCTAACCCTAACCCTAACCCTAACCCTAACCAGTACCCTAACCCTAACCCTAACCCGTACCCTAACCTGTACCCTAACCCTAACCCGTACCCTAACCCTAACCCGTACCTTAACCCTTACCCTAAACCTAACCCTGACACGTACCCTAAACCTAACCCTAACCCTAACACTAACTCTAACCCTAACCCGTACCCTAACCCTAACCCGTACCCTAACCCTAACCTTAACCTGTACCCTAACCCTAACCCGTACCATAACCCTAACCCTAAAACTAACCCTAACCCTAACCCGTACTCTAACCCTAATACTAACCCTAACCCTAACCCTAACCCGTACCTTAACCCTAACCTTAACCCTAACCCTAACCGGTACCCTAAACCTAACCCTAACCCGTACCCTAACCCTAACCCTAACACTGACCCTAACCCTAACCCGTACCCCTAACCCTAACCTTAACCCGTACCCTAACCCTAACCCTAACCCTAACCCTAACCCTTTCCTAACCCTAACCCTAACCCTAAACCTAACCCTAACCCTAACCTGTACCCTAACCCTAACACTTACCCTAACCCAAAACCTAACCCTAAACCTAACCCTAACCCTAACCCGTACGCTCACCCTAACCCTAACCCTAACACTAA
>JAVLSZ010000221.1:10000-42500 GCA_032313775.1 Urocyon cinereoargenteus | reverse complement strand
CCTAACCCTAACCCTTACCCTAATCCTAAACCTAACCCTAATCCTAACCCTAACCCTAACCCGTACGCTAACCCTAACCCTAACCCTAACCCTAACCCTAACCCGTACCCTAACCCTAACCCTAACCCTAATCCTAACCCTAACCCCTAAACCTAACACTAACCCGTACCCTAACCCTAACCCTAACACGTACCCTAACCCTAACCCGTACCCTAAACCTAATCCTAACCCTAACCCTAACACTAACCTGTACCCTAGCCCTAACCCGTAACCTAACACTAACCCTAACCCTAACACGTACCCTTACCCTTAACCTAAACTTAACCCTAACCCGTACCCTAACCCTTACCCTAAACCTAACCATAACCCGTACGCTAACACTAACACTAACCCTAACCCTAACCCTAACCCGTACCCTAACCCTAACCCTAACCCTAAACCTAACCCTAACCTGTACCCTAAACCTAACCCTAACCCGTACCCAGCCCTAACCCGTACCCTAACTCTAACCCTAACCCTAACCCTAACCCTAACCCTAATCCGTACCCTAAACCTAACCCTAACCCAAACACTAACACGTACCCTAACCCTAACCCTAACCCTAATCCTAACCCGTACCCTAACCCTAACCCTAACCCTAACCCTAACCCGTACCCTAACCCTAACCCGTACCCTAACCCTAACCCTTTCCTAACCCTAACCCTAACCCTAAACCTAACCCTAACCCTAATCCTAACCCTAACACCTAACCCTAACCCTAACCCGTAGCTTAACCCTAACCCATACCCTAACCCTAACCCTAACCCTAACCCGTACCCTAAGCCGTACCCTAACCCTAACCCTAACCCTAACCCTAACCCAACCCTCACCCTAACGCGGACCCTAACCCTAACCCTAACCCTAACCCTAACCCTAACCCGTACCCTAAACCTAACCCTAACCCGTACCCTAACCCTAACCCGTATCTAACCCTAACCCTAACCCGTACCCTAAACCTAACCCTATCCCTAACCCTAACCCGTACCCTAACTCTAACCCTAACCCTAACCCTAACCCTAACCCTAACCCGTACCCTAAACCTAACCCTAGCCCTAACCCTAACCCTAACCCTAACCCGTACTCTAACCCTAACCCTAACCCGTACCCTAACCCGTACCCTAACCCGTACCCTAACCCTAACCCTAACACTAACTCTAACCCTGACTCGTACCCTAACCCTACCCTTATCCCGTACCCTAAACCTAACCCTAACCCTAACCCTTACCCTTTCCTAACCCTAACCCTATCCCTAACCCTAACCCTAACCAGTACCCTAACCCTAACCCGTACCCTAACCCTAACCCTAACCCTAACCCTAACCCGTACGCTAACCCTAACCCTAACCCTAAACCTAACCCTAACCCGCACCCTAACCCTAAAACGTACCCTACCCTAACCCTAACCCTAACCCGTACCCTAACCCTAACCCTAATCCGTACCCTAACACTAACCCGTACCCTAACCCTAAACCTAACACTAGCCCTAAACCTAACCCGTACCCTAAACCTAACCCTAACCCTAACCCTAACCCGTACACTAACCCCAACCCTAAACCTAACCCTAACCCGTACCCTAACCCTAACCCTAACCCAAACCCTAACCCTAGCCCTTACCCTAACCCTAACCCTAACCCTAACCCTTAACCAAACCCTAACCCGTAACCTTACCCTAACCCTAACCCTAACCCGTACCCTAACGGGTACCCTAAACCGTACCCTAACCCTAAACCTATCCCTAACCCCTAACCCTAACCCTAACCCTAACCCTAACCCTAACCCGTACCCTAACCCTAACCCTAACCCTAACCCGTACCCTAACCCTAACCATAACCCGTACCCTAACCCTAAACCTAATCCTAACCCTAACCCTTTCCTAACCCTAACCCTAACCCTAACCCTAACCCTAACCGTACCCTAACCCTAAACCTAACCCTAACCCTAACCCTAACCCTAACCCGTATGCTAACCCTAACCCTAACCCTCACCTAACCCTAACCCGTACCCTAACCCTATCCCGTATGCTAACCCTAACCCTAACCCTCACCCTAACCCTAACCCGTACCCTAACCCTAACCCGTACCTTAACCCTAACCCGTACCCTAACCCTAACCCTAACCCTAACCCCTAAACCTAACCCTAACCCGTACCCTAACCATAACGCTAACCCGTACACTAACCCTAACCCGTACCCTAAACCTAACCCTAACCCTAACCCTAACCCGTACCCTAACACTAACCCTTACCCTAACCCTAACACTAACCCTATCCCCTAACCCTAACCCTAAACCGTACCCTAACCCTAACCCTAATGCTAAACCCTAACCCTAACCCTAACCCGTACCCTAACCCTAACCCTAACCCGTACCCTAACCCTAATCCTAACCCTAACACTAACCCTTACCCTAACCCGTACCCTAAACCTAACCTTAACCAACCCTAACCCTAAACCTAACCTTAACCCTAAACCTTTCCTAACCTTAACCCTAACCCTAACCCTAACCCTAACCCGTACGCTATCCCTAACTCTAACCCTAACCCTAACCCGTACCCAAACCCTAACCCGTACCGTAACCCTAACCCTAACCCTAACTCCTAACCCTAACCGTAACCCGTACCCTAACCCTAACCGTAACCCGTACCCTAACCCTAACGCTAAACCGTACCCTAACCCTAACCCTAACCCTAAGCCTAACCCTAACCCGTACCCTAACCCTAACCCTAACCAGTACCCTAACCCTAACCCTAACCCGTACCCTAACCCTAAACCGTACCCTAAACCTAAACCTAACCCTAACCCGTACCCTAACCCGTACCCTAACCCTAACCTTAACCCGTACCCTAACCCTAAACCTAATCCTAACCCTAACCCTTTCCTAACCCTAACCCTAACCCTAACCCTAACCCGTACCCTAACCCTAACCCGTACCCTAACCCTAACCCTAACCCTAACCCTAACCCTAAACCGTATGCTAACCCTAACCCTAACCCTCACCCTAACCCTAACCCGTACCCTAACCCTAACCCGTACCCTAACCCTAACCCGTACCATAACCCTAACCCTAACCCTAAACCTAACCCCTAAACCTAACCCTAACCCGTACCCTAACCATAACCCTAACCCGTACCCTAACCCTAACCCGTACCCTAAACCTAACCCTAAACCTAACCCTAACGCGTACCCTAACCCTAACCCTATCCCCTAACCCTAACCCTAAACCTAACCCGTACCCTAACCCTAACCCTAACCCGTACCCTAACCCTAAATGGTACCCTAACCCTAACACGTACCCTAACCCGTACCCTAACCCTAACCCTAACCCTATCCCTAACCCTAACCCGTACCCTAAACCTAACCCAAACCCTAACCCTAACCCGTACCCTAACCCTTACCCTAAACCTAACCCTAACCCGTACCCTAACCCTAATCCTAACCCTAACCCTAACCCTTACCCTAACCCGTACCCTAAACCTAACCTTAACCAACCCTAACCCTAACCCTATCCCTAACCCTAAACCTTTCCTAACCCTACCCTAACCCTAACCCTAACCCTAACCCGTACCCTAAACCTAACCCTAACCCTAACACTAACCCGTACCCTAACCCTATCCCCTAACCGTAACCCTAACACGTACCCTAAACCTAACCCTAACCCTAACCCTAACCCTAACCCTAAACCTAACCAGTACCCTAACCCTAACCCTAACCCGTACCCTAACCCTAACCCGTACCCGAAACCTAACCCTAACCCTAACCCTAACCCGTACCCTAACCCGTACCCTCACCCTAACCCGTACCCTAACCCTAACCCTAACTCTAACCCAACCCTAACCCTAACACGGACCCTAACCCTAACCCTAAACCGTACCCTAACCCGTACCCTAACCGTAACCCGTACCCTAACCCTAACCCGTACCCTAAACCTAACCTTAAACCTAACCCTAACCCTAACCCGTACCCTAAACCTAACCCTAAACCTAACCCTAACCCTAACCCGTACCTTAACCCTTACCCTAACCCTAACCCTGACACGTACCCTAAACCTAACCCTAACCCTAACACTAAATCTAACCCTAACCCGTACCCTAACCCTAACCCTAAACCGTACCCTAACCCTAACCCTAACCCTAACCCTTTCCTAACCCTAACCCTAACCCTAACCCTAACCCTAACCCGTACCCTAACCCTAACCCGTACCCTAACCCTAACCCTAAACCTAACCCTAACCCTAACCCGTACGCTAACCCTAATACTAACCCTAACCCTAACCCTAAACCGAACCTTAACCCTAACCCTAACCCTAACCCTAACCGGTACCCTAAACCTAACCCTAACCCCTACCCTAACCGTAACCCGTATCCTAACCCTAACCCTAACCCTAACCCTAACCCGTACCCTAAACCTAACCCTAACCCTAACCAGCACCCTATCCCTAACCCTAACCCTAAACCTAACCCTAAACCTAACCCGTACCCTAACCCTAACCCTAACCCTAACCCTAACACTAACCATAACCCGTACCATAACCCTAACCCTAAACCGTACCCTAACCCGTACCCTAACCCTAACCCTAACCCATACCCTAAACCTAACCCTAACACTAACCCTAACCCTAACCCGTACCCTAACCCTAACCTTAACCTGTACCCTAACTCTAACCCTAACACTAACCCTTTTCTAACCCTAACCCTAACCCTAAACCTAACCCTAACACTAACCCGTACCATAACCCTAAACCGTACCCTAACTCTAACCCTAACCCTAACCCTAAACCTAACCTGTACCCTAACCCTAACCCGTACCCTAACACTAACCATAATCCTAACCCCTAAACCTAACCCTGACCCGTACCCTAAACCGTACACTAACCCGTACCCTAACCCTAACCGGTACCCTAACCCTAACACGTACCCTAACCCGTAACCTAATCCTAACCCTAACCTTAACCCTAACCCTAACCCATACCCTAAACTTAACCCTAACCCTAACCCTAACCCTAACCCGTACCCTAACCCTTACCCTAAACCTAACCCTAACCCGTACCCTAACCCTAATCCTAACCCTAACCCTAACCCTTAACCTAACCTGTACCCTAACCCTAACCCTAAACCTAACTCGTACCCTAACCCGTACCCTAACCCTAACCCTAACCCCTAACCCCTAACCCTAACCCTAACCCTAACCCTAACCCGTACATTAACACTAACACTAACCCTAACCCTAACCCTAACCCGTACCCTAAACCTAAACCTTACCCTAACAGTAACCCTAACCCTTACCCTAACCCTAACACCTAACCCTAACCCTAACCCGTACCCTAAACCTAACCCTAAACCTATCCCGTACCCTAACCCTAACCATAACCCTAACCCGTACCCTAACCCTAACCCTAACCTGTACCCTAACCCTAACCCTAACCCGTACCCTAACACTAACCCGTACCCTAACCCTAACCCTAACCCGTACCCTAACCCATACCCTAACCCGTACCCTAACCCTAACCCGTACCCTAAACAGTACCCTAACCCTAACCCTAACCCTTACCCTAACCCTAAACCTAACCCGTACCCTAAACCTAACCCTAACCCGAACCCTAACCCTAACCCGTACCCTAACCCTAACCCTAAACCTAATGCTAACCCGTACCCTAACCCTAACCCTAACCCAAAACCTAACACTAACCCGTACCCTAACCCTAACCCTAACCCTAACCCTAACCCGTACCCTAACCCTAACCCTAACCCTAACCCGTACCCTAAACCGTACCCTAACCCTAACCCTAAACCTAACCCCTAACCCTAACCCTAACCCAAACACTAACCCGTACCCTAACCCTAAACCTAACCCTAACCCGTACCCTAACCCTAACCTTAACCCGTACCCTAACCCTAACCCTAATCCTTACCCTAACCCTTTCCTAACCCTAACCCTAACCCTAACTCGTACCCTAAACCGTACCCTAACCCTAACCCTAACCCTAAACCTAACCCCTAACCCTAACCCTAACCCGTACCCTAAACCTAACCCGTACCCTAACACTAACCCTAACCCTAATCCTAACCCTAACCCATATGCTAAACCTAACCCTAACCCTCACCCTAAACCTAACCCATACCCTAACCCTAACCCGTACCCTAACCCTAAACCTAACCCTAACCCTAATCCCTAACCCTAACCCTAAACCGTACCCTAACCATAACCCTAACCCGTACCCTAACACTAACCCGTAACATAAACCTAACCCTAACCCTAAACCTAACCCGTACCCTAACCCTAACCCGTACCCTAACCCTAACCCTAACCCTATCCCCTAACCCTAACGCTAAACCGTACCCTAACCCTAACCCTAACGCTAACCCATAACCCTATCCCTAACCCGTACCCTAACCCTAACCCTAACCCGTACCCTAACACTAACCGGTACCCTAACCCTAACACATACCCTAACCCGTACCCTAACCCTAACCCTAACCCTATCCCTAACCCTAACCCGTACCCTAAACCTAACCCTAACACTAACCCTAACCCTTACCCTAAACCTAACCCTAACCCGTACCCTAACCCTAATCCTAACCCTAAACGTAACCCTTACCCTAAAACGTACCCTTACCCTAACCTTAACCAACCCTAACCCAAACCCTAACCCTAACTCTAAACCTTTCCTAACCCTAACCCTAACCCTAACATTAACCCTAACCCTAACCCGTACCCTAAACCTAACCCTAACCCTAACACTAACCCGTACCCTAACCCTAACCCCTAACCCTAACCCTAACACGTACCCTAAACCTAACCCTAACCCTAAGCCTTACCCTAACCCTAACCCTAACCCTAACCCTAACCAGTACCCTAACACTAACCCTAACCCGTACCCTAACCCTAACCCGTACCCGAACCCTAACCCTAACCCGTACCCTAACCCTAACCCGTACCCTAACCCGTACCCTAACCCTAACCCGTACCCTAACCCTAACCCTAACTCTAACCCAACCCTAACCCTAACCCGTACCCTAAACCTAACCCTAACCCTAACCCTAACTCTAACCCTAACCCGTACCCTAACCCTCACCCGTACCCTAACCCTAACCCTAACCCTTTCCTAACCCTAACCCTAACCCTAACCCTAACCTGTACCCTAACCCTAACCCGTACCCTAACCCTAACTCTAAAACTAACCCTAACCCTAACCCGTACTCTAACCCTAATACTAACCCTAACCCTAACCCTAACCCGTACCTTAACCCTAACCCTAACCCTAACCCTAACCGGTACCCTAAACCTAACCCTAACCCGTACCCTAACCGTAACCCGTATCCTAACCCTAAACCTAACCCTAACCCTAACCCGTACCCTAAATCTAACCCTAACCCTAACCCTAACCAGCACCCTATCCCTAACCCTAACCCTAAACCTAACCCTAACCCTAACCCGTACCCTAACCCTAACCCTAAACGATACCCTAACCCGTACCCTAACCCTAACCCTAACCCATAAACAAACCCTAACACTAACCCTAACACTAACCCTAACCCTAACCCGTACCCTATCCCTAACCTTAACCCGTACCCTAACCCTAACCATAACCCTAACCCTTTTCTAACCCTAACCCTAACCCTAAACCTAACCCTAACTCTAACCCGTACCCTAACCCTAAACCGTACCCTAACCCTAACCCTAACCCTAACCTGTACCCTAACCCTAACCCGTACCCTAACACTAACCCTAATCCTAACCCCTAACACTAACCCTAAACCGTACCCTAAACCGTACCCTAACCCGTACCCTAACCCTAACCGGTACCCTAACCCTAACACGTACCCTAACCCGTACCCTAATCCTAACCCTAAACCTAACCCTAACCCTAACCCATACCCTAAACCTAACCCTAACCCTAACCCTAACCCTAACCCTAACCCGTACCCTAACCCTTACCCTAAACCTAACCCTAACCCGTACCCTAACCCTAATCCTAACCCTAACCCTAACCCTTACACTAACCCGTACCCTAACCCTAACCCTAACCCTAACTCGTACCCTAACCCGTACCCTAACCCTAACCCTAACCCTAACCCCTAACCCCTAACCCTAACCCTAACACTAACCCTAACCCGTACATTAACACTAACACTAACCCTAACCCTAAACCTAACCCGTACCCTAAACCTGAACCTTACTCTAACACTAACCCTAACCCTTACCCTAACCCTAACCCTAACCCGTAAGCTAACCCTAACCCTAACCCTAACCCTAACCCTAACCCCTAACCCTAACCCTAAACCGTACCCTAACCATAACCCTAACCCGTACCCTAACCCTAACCCGTAACATAAACCTAACCCTAACCCTAAAACTAACCCGTACCCTAACCCTAACACGTACCCTCACCCTAACCCTAACCCGTACCCTAACCCTAACCGGTACCCTAACCCTAACACTTACCCTAACCCGTACCCTAACCCTAACCCTAACCCTATCCCTAACCCTAACCCGTACCCTAAACCTAACCCTAACAATAACCCTAACCCGTACCCTAACCCTTACCCTAAACCTAACCCTAACCCCTACCCTAACCCTAATCCTTACCCTAACCCTAACCCTTACCCTAAAACGTACCCTTACCTAACCTTAATCAACCCTAACCCTAACCCTAAACCTAACCCTAAACCTTTCCTAACCCTAACACTAACCCTAATCCTAACCCTAACCCATACCCTAACCCTAACCCTAACCCTTTCCTAACCCTAACCCTAACCCTAACCCTAACCCGTACCCTAAACCTAACCCTAACCCTAACACTAACCCGTACCCTAACCCTAACCCCTAAACCTAACCCTAACACGTAACCTAAACCTAACCCTAACCCTAACCCGTACCCTAACCCTAACCCTAACCCTAACCCGTACCCTAACCCTAACCCGTACCCTAACCCTAACCCTAACTCTAACCCAACCCTAACCCTAACACGGACCCTAACCCTAACCCTAAACCGTACCCTAAACTGTACCCTAACCCTACCGCGTACCCTAACCCCAACCCTAACCCTAACCCTTTCCTAACCCTAACCCTAACCCTAACCCTAACCCGTACCCTAACCCTAACCTGTACCCTAACCCTAACCCTAAAGCTAACCCTAACCCTAACCCGTACGCTAACCCTAATACTAACCCTAAACCGTACCTTAACCCTAAACCTAACCCTAACCCTAACCGGTACCCTAACCTAACCCTAACCCGTACCCTAACTGTAACCCGTATCCTAACCCTAACCCTAAACCTAACCCTAACCCGTACCCTAAACCTAACCCTAACCCTAACCCTAACCAGCACCCTATCCCTAACCCTAACCCTAAACCTAACCCTAACCCTAACCCGTACCCTAACCCTAACCCTAAACCTAACCCTAACCCTAACCCTAACCCTATTCCGTACCCTAACCCTAACCCTAAACCGTACCCTAACCCGTACCCTAACCCTAACCCTAACCATACCCTAACCCTAAACCTAACACTAACCCTAACCCTAACCCGTACCCTAACCCTAACCTTAAACCGTACCCTAACCCTAACCCTAACCCTTTACTAACCCTAACCCTAACCCTAATCCTAACCCTAACCCTAACCCGTACCCTAACACTAAACTGTACCCTAACCCTAACCCTAACCCTAACCCTAACCCTAACCTGTACCCTAACCCTAACCCGTACTGTAACACTAACACTAATCCTAACCCCTAACCCTAAACCTAACCCGTACCCTAAACTGTACCCTAACCCGTACCCTAACCCTAACCGGTACCCTAACCCTAACACGTACCCTAACCCGTACCCTAATCCTAACCCTAACCCTAACCCTAACCCTAACTCATACCCTAAACCTAACCCTAACCCTAACCCTTATCCGTACCCTAACTCTTACCCTAAACCTAACCCTAACCCGTACCCTAACCCTAATCCTAACCCTAACCCTAACCCTTAACCTAACCCGTACCCTAACCCTAACCCTAACCCTAACTCGTACCCTAACCCGTACCCTAACCCTAACCCTAACCATAACCCCTAACACCTAACCCTAACCCTAAACCTAACCCTAACCCGTACATTAACACTAACACTAACCCTAACCCTAAACCTAACCCGTACCCTAAACCTGAACCTTACCCTAACACTAACCCTAACCCTTACCCTAACACTAACCCTAACCCGTAAGCTAACCCTAACCCTAACCCTAACCCTAACCCATACCCTAACCCTAACCCGTACCCTAACCCTAAACCTAACCCTTAACCCTAACCCTAAACCGTACCCTAACCATAACCCTAACCCGTACCCTAACCCTAACACGTAACATAAACCTAACCCTAACCCTAAACCTAACCCGTACCCTAACCCTAACCCGTACCCTAACACTAACCCTAACCCTATCCCCTAACCCTAACCCTAAACCGTACCCTAACCCTAACCCTAACGCTAACCCCTAACCCTAACCCTAACCCGTACCCTAACCCTAACCCTAACCAGTACCCTAACCCTAACCGGTACCCTAACCCTAACACGTACACTAACCCGTACCCTAACCCTAAACCTAACCCTATCCCTAACACTAACCCGTACCCTAAACCTAACCCTAACACTAACCCTAACCCGTACCCTAACCCTTACCCTAATCCTAACCCTAACCCGTACCCTAACCCTAATCCTAACCCTAACCCTAACCCTTACCCTAAAACGTACCCTTACCCTAACCATAACCAACCCTAACCCTAACCATAAACCTAACCCTAAACCTTTCCTAACCCTAACCCTAACCCTAACCCTAACCCTAACCCTAACCAGTACCCTAAACCTAACCCTATTCCTAACACTAACACGTACCCTAACCCTAAACCCTAACCCTAACCCTAACACGTACCCTAACCCTAACCCTAACCCTAACCCGTACCCTAACCCTAAACCTAACCCTAACCCTAACCAGTACCCTAAACCTAACCCTAACCCTTAACCTAACCCTAACCCGTACCGGAACCCTAAACCTAACCCTAACCCTAACCCGTACCCTAACCCTAACCCGTACCCTAACCCTAACCCTAACTCTAACCCAACCCTAACCCTAACACGGACCCTAACCCTAACCCTAACCCGTACCCTAACCTGTACCCTAACCCTACCCCGTACCCTAACCCTAACCTGTACCCTAACCCTAACCCTAAACCTAACCCTAACCCTAACCCGTACCCTAAACCTAACCATAAACCTAACCCTAACCCTAACCCGTACCTTAACCCTTACCCTAACCCTAACCCTGACACGTACCCTAACCTAAACCTAACCCTAACCCTAACTCTAACCCTAACCCGTACCCTAACCCTAACCCTAACCCGTACCCTAACCCCTACCCTAACCCTAACCTTTTCCTAACCTTAACCCTAACCCTAACCCTAACCCGTACCCTAACCCTAACCCGTATCCTAACCTAACCCTAAACCTAACCCTAACCCTAACCCGTACGCTAACCCTAATACTAACTATAACCCTAACCGTAACCCGTATCCTAACCCTAACGCTAACCCTAACTCTAACCCGTACCCTAAACCTAACCCTAACCCTAACCCTAACCAGCACCCTATCCCTAACCCTAACCCTAAACCTAAACTTAACCCTAACCCGTACCCTAACACTAACCCTAACCCTAACCCTAACCGGTACCCTAAACCTAACCCTAACCCGTACCCTAACCGTAACCCGTATCCTAACCCTAACCCTAAACCTAACCCTAACCCGTACCCTAAACCTAACCCTAACCCTAACCCTAACCAGCACCCTATCCCTAACCCTAACCCTAAACCTAACCCTAACCCAAACCCGTACCCTAACCCTAACCCTAACCCTAACCCTAACCCTATCCAGTACCCTAACCCTAACCCTAAACCGTACCCTAACCCGTAACCTAACCCTAACCCTAACCCATACCCTCACCCTAACCCTAACACTAACCCTAACCCTAACCCGTACCCTAACCCTAACCTTAAACCGTACCCTAACCCTAACCCTAACCCTAACCCTTTTCTAACCCTAACCCTAACCCTAAACCTAACCATAACCCTAACACGTACACTAACACTAAACCGTACCCTAACCCTAACCCTAACCCTAACCCTAACACTAACCTGTACCCTAACCCTAACCCGTACCCTAACACTAACCCTAATCCTAACCCCTAACCCTAACCCTAACCCGTACCCTAAACCGTACCCTAACCCGTACCCTAACCCTAACCGGTACCCTAACCCTAAGACTTACCCGAACCCGTACCCTAATCCTAACCCTAACCCTAACCCTAACCCATACCCTAACCCATACCCTAAACCTAACCCTAACCCTAACCCTAACCCGTACCCTAACACTCACCCTAAACCTAACCCTAACCCGTACCCTAAACCTAATCCTAACCCTAACCCTAACCCTTAACCTAACCCGTACCCTAACCCTAACCCTAACCCTAACTCGTACCCTAACCCGTACCCTAACCCTAACCCTAACACTAACCCTAACCCCTAACCCCTAACCCTAACCCTAACCCTAACCCTAACCCGTACATTAACACTGACACTCACCCTAACCCTAACCCTAACCCGTACCCTAAACCTAAAACTTACCCTAACACTAACCCTATCCCTTATCCTAACCCTAACACCTAACCCTAACCCTAACCCGTACCCTAAACCTAACCCTAAACCTAACCCGTACCCTAACCCTAACCATAACCCTAATCCGTACCCTAACCCTAACCCTAACCAGTACCCTAACCCTAACCCTAACCCGTACCCTAACCCTAACCCTAACCCTAACCCGTACCCTAACCCGTACCCTAACCCTAACCCGTACCCTAACCCTAACACTAACCCAACCCTAACCCTAACCCGTACCCTAACCCTAACCCTAACACTAACTCTAACCCTAACCCGTAACCTAACCTTACCCTTAACCCGTACCCTAACCCTAACCCTAACCCTAACCTTAACCCTAACCCTTTCCTTACCCTAACCCTAACCCTAACCTTAACCCTAGCCCTAACCCTAACCCTTTTCAAACCCTAACCCTAACGCTAAACCTAACCCTAACCCTAACCCGTACCCTAACCCTAACCCGTACCCTAACTCTAACCCTAACCCTAACCCTAACCTGTACCCTAACCCTAACACGTCCCCTAACACTAACCCTAATCCTAATCCCTAACCCTAACCCTAACCCGTACCCTAACCCGTACCCTAACCCGTACCCTAAACCTAACCGGTACCCTAACCCTAACATGTCCCCTAAACCTAACCCTAACCCTAACCCTAACCCATACCCTAACCCTAACCCTAACCCTAATCCTAACCCTAACCCCTAAACCTAACCCTAACTCGTACCCTAACCCTAACCCTAACCCGTACCCTAACCCTAACCCTAACACTAACCCTAACCCTAACCCGTACCCTAACCCTAACCCTAACCCTTATCCTAACCCTAACCCCTAACCCTAACCCTAACCCGTACCCTAAACCTAAACCTAATCCGTACCCTAACCCTAACCCCTACCCTAAACCTAATCCTTACCCTAACCCACAACCCTAACCCTAACTCCTACCCTAACCCTAAACCTAACCCGTACCCTAAACCTAACCATAACCCTAACCCTAACACTTTCCTAACCCTAACTCTAACCCTAAACCTAACCCTAACGCTAACCTGTACCCTAACCCTAACCCTTACCCTAACCCTAAACCTAACCCTAAACCTAACCCGAAACCTAAACTGTACGCTAACACTAACCCTAACCCTAACCCTAACCCTAACCCGTACCCTAACCCAAAACCGTACCCTAACCCTAACCCTAACCCTAATCCTAACTCTAACCCCTAAACCTAACCCTAACCCGTACCCTTACCCTAACCCTAACCCGTACCCTAAACCTAACCCGTACCCTAAACCTAATCCTAACCCTAACCCTAACCCTAACCTGTACCCTAACCCTAACCCGTACCCTAACCCTAACCCTAACCCTAACCCTTAACCCTAAACCTAACCCGTACCCTAACCCTAACCCTAACCCATAACCTAACCCTAACCGGTACCCTAACCCTAACACGTACCCTAACCCGTACCCTAACACTAACCCTAACCCTAACCCTAACCCTAACCCTAACCCGTACCCTAAACCTAACCCTAACCCTAACCCTAACCCTAACCCTAACCCGTACCCTAACCCTTACCGTAAACCTAACCTTAACCCGTACGCTAAACATAACACTAACGCTAACCCTAACACTAACCCGTACCCTAACCCTAACCCTAACCCTAACCCTAACCCGTACCCTAACTCTAACCCTAACACGTACCCTAACACTAACCCGTACCCTAAACCTAACCCTAAACCTAACCCGAACCCTAACCCGTACCCTAAAGCTAACCCTAACCCTAAACCTAACCCGTACCCTAACCCTAATCCGTACCCGTACCCTAACCCTAACACTAACCCTAAACCTAACCCGTACCCTAACCCTAACCCTAACCCTAACTCTAATCCTAACCCTAACCCCTAACCCTAACCCTAACCCGTACCCTAACCCTAACCCTAACCCGTACCCTAACCCTAACACTAACACTAACCCTAACCCTAACCCGTACCCTAACCCTAACCTTAACCCGTACCCTAACCCTAACCCTAACCCTAACACTAACCCTAACCCTAAACCTAAACCTAACCCGTACCCTAACCCTAACCCTAACCCGTACCCTAACCCTAACCGGTACCCTAACCCTAACACTTACCCGAACCCGTACCCTAATCCTAACCCTAACCCTAACCCTAACCCATACCCTAACCCATACCCTAAACCTAACCCTAACCCTAACCCTAACCCGTACCCTAACACTCACCCTAAACCTAACCCTAACCCGTACCCTAAACCTAATCCTAACCCTAACCCTAACCCTTAACCTAACCCGTACCCTAACCCTAACCCTAACCCTAACTCGTACCCTAACCCGTACCCTAACCCTAACCCTAACACTAACCCTAACCCCTAACCCCTAACCCTAACCCTAACCCTAACCCTAACCCGTACATTAACACTAACACTAACCCTAACCCTAACCCTAACCCGTACCCTAAACCTAAAACTTACCCTAACACTAACCCTATCCCTTATCCTAACCCTAACACCTAACCCTAACCCTAACCCGTACCCTAAACCTAACCCTAAACCTAACCCGTACCCTAACCCTAACCATAACCCTAATCCGTACCCTAACCCTAACCCTAACCAGTACCCTAACCCTAACCCTAACCCGTACCCTAACCCTAACCCTAACCCTAACCCGTACCCTAACCCGTACCCTAACCCTAACCCGTACCCTAACCCTAACACTAACCCAACCCTAACCCTAACCCGTACCCTAACCCTAACCCTAACACTAACTCTAACCCTAACCCGTAACCTAACCTTACCCTTAACCCGTACCCTAACCCTAACCCTAACCCTAACCTTAACCCTAACCCTTTCCTTACCCTAACCCTAACCCTAACCTTAACCCTAGCCCTAACCCTAACCCTTTTCAAACCCTAACCCTAACGCTAAACCTAACCCTAACCCTAACCCGTACCCTAACCCTAACCCGTACCCTAACTCTAACCCTAACCCTAACCCTAACCTGTACCCTAACCCTAACACGTCCCCTAACACTAACCCTAATCCTAATCCCTAACCCTAACCCTAACCCGTACCCTAACCCGTACCCTAACCCGTACCCTAAACCTAACCGGTACCCTAACCCTAACATGTCCCCTAAACCTAACCCTAACCCTAACCCTAACCCATACCCTAACCCTAACCCTAACCCTAATCCTAACCCTAACCCCTAAACCTAACCCTAACTCGTACCCTAACCCTAACCCTAACCCGTACCCTAACCCTAACCCTAACACTAACCCTAACCCTAACCCGTACCCTAACCCTAACCCTAACCCTTATCCTAACCCTAACCCCTAACCCTAACCCTAACCCGTACCCTAAACCTAAACCTAATCCGTACCCTAACCCTAACCCCTACCCTAAACCTAATCCTTACCCTAACCCACAACCCTAACCCTAACTCCTACCCTAACCCTAAACCTAACCCGTACCCTAAACCTAACCATAACCCTAACCCTAACACTTTCCTAACCCTAACTCTAACCCTAAACCTAACCCTAACGCTAACCTGTACCCTAACCCTAACCCTTACCCTAACCCTAAACCTAACCCTAAACCTAACCCGAAACCTAAACTGTACGCTAACACTAACCCTAACCCTAACCCTAACCCTAACCCGTACCCTAACCCAAAACCGTACCCTAACCCTAACCCTAACCCTAATCCTAACTCTAACCCCTAAACCTAACCCTAACCCGTACCCTTACCCTAACCCTAACCCGTACCCTAAACCTAACCCGTACCCTAAACCTAATCCTAACCCTAACCCTAACCCTAACCTGTACCCTAACCCTAACCCGTACCCTAACCCTAACCCTAACCCTAACCCTTAACCCTAAACCTAACCCGTACCCTAACCCTAACCCTAACCCATAACCTAACCCTAACCGGTACCCTAACCCTAACACGTACCCTAACCCGTACCCTAACACTAACCCTAACCCTAACCCTAACCCTAACCCTAACCCGTACCCTAAACCTAACCCTAACCCTAACCCTAACCCTAACCCGTACCCTAACCCTTACCGTAAACCTAACCTTAACCCATACGCTAAACATAACACTAACGCTAACCCTAACACTAACCCGTACCCTAACCCTAACCCTAACCCTAACCCTAACCCGTACCCTAACTCTAACCCTAACACGTACCCTAACACTAACCCGTACCCTAAACCTAACCCTAAACCTAACCCGAACCCTAACCCGTACCCTAAAGCTAACCCTAACCCTAAACCTAACCCGTACCCTAACCCTAATCCGTACCCGTACCCTAACCCTAACCCTAACCCTAAACCTAACCCGTACCCTAACCCTAACCCTAACCCTAACTCTAATCCTAACCCTAACCCCTAACCCTAACCCTAACCCGTACCCTAACCCTAACCCTAACCCGTACCCTAACCCTAACACTAACACTAACCCTAACCCTAACCCGTACCCTAACCCTAACCTTAACCCGTACCCTAACCCTAACCCTAACCCTAACACTAACCCTAACCCTAAACCTAAACCTAACCCTAACCCTAACCCGTACCCTAACACTAACCCGTACCCTAACCCTAAACCTAAACCTAACCCGTACCCTAACACGTACCCTAACCCTAACCTGTACCCTAACCCTAACACTAACACTAATCCTAACCCTAACCCCTAACCCTAATCCTAACCCGTACCCTAAACCTAACCCTAATCCGTACCCTAACCCTAACCCGTTCCCTAAACCTAATCCTAACCCTAACCCCTAACCCTAACCCTAACTCGTACCCTAACCCTAACCCTAACCCGTACTCTAACCCTAACCCTAACACTGACCCAAACCCTAACCCGTACCCTAACCCTAACCTTAACCCGTACCCTAAACGTAACCCGTACCCTAACCCTAACCCTAACCCTAACCCTAACCCGTACCCTAAACCTAAACCTAACCCTAACCCTAACCCTAACCCTAACCTGTACCCTAACCATAACCCTAACCCTAACCCTAACCCGTACCCCAAACCTAACCCTAACCCGTACCCTAACCCTAACCCGTACACTAAACCTAACTCTAACCCTAACCCTAACCCGTACCCTAAACCTAACCCTAACCCTAACCCTAACCCGTACCCTAAACCTAAACCTAACCCTAACCCTAACCCGTACCCTAACCCTAACCCGTACCCTAACCCTAACCCTAACTCTAACCCAACTCTAACCCTAACACGGACCCTAACCCTAACCCTAACCCGTACCCTAACCTGTACCCTAACCCTACCCCGTACCCTAACCCTAACCCGTACCCTAACCCTAACCCTAAACCTAACCCTAACCCTAACCCGTACCCTAAACCTAACCATAAACCTAACCCTAACCCTAACCCGTACCTTAACCCTTACCCTAACCCTAACCCTGACACGTACCCTAACCTAAACCTAACCCTAACCCTAACTCTAACCCTAACCCTAACCCGTACCCTAACCCTAACCCTAACCCGTACCCTAACCCCTACCCTAACCCTAACCCTTTCCTAACCTTAACCCTAACCCTAACCCTAACCCGTACCCTAACCCTAACCCGTATCCTAACCTAACCCTAAACCTAACCCTAACCCTAACCCGTACGCTAACACTAATACTAACCCTAACCCTAACCGTAACCCGTATCCTAACCCTAACGCTAACCCTAACTCTAACCCGTACCCTAAACCTAACCCTAACCCTAACCCTAACCAGCACCCTATCCCTAACCCTAACCCTAAACCTAACCCTAACCCTAACCCGTACCCTAACCCTAACCCTAACCCTAACCCTAACCGGTACCCTAAACCTAACCCTAACCCGTACCCTAACCGTAACCCGTATCCTAACCCTAACCCTAAACCTAACCCTAACCCGTACCCTAAACCTAACCCTAACCCTAACCCTAACCAGCACCCTATCCCTAACCCTAACCCTAAACCTAACCCTAACCCAAACCCGTACCCTAACGCTAACCCTAACCCTAACCCTAACCCTAACCCTATCCAGTACCCTAACCCTAACCCTAAACCGTACCCTAACCCGTAACCTAACCCTAACCCTAACCCATACCCTAACCCTAACCCTAACACTAACCCTAACCCTAACCCGTACCCTAACCCTAACCTTAAACCGTACCCTAAACCTAACCCTAACCCTAACCCTTTTCTAACCCTAACCCTAACCCTAAACCTAACCATAACCCTAACACGTACCCTAACACTAAACCGTACCCTACCCCTAACCCTAACCCTAACCCTAACACTAACCTGTACCCTAACCCTAACCCGTACCCTAACACTAACCCTAATCCTAACCCCTAACCCTAACCCTAACCCTTACCCTAAACCGTACCCTAACCCGTACCCTAACCCTAACCGGTACCCTAACCCTAACACATACCCGAACCCGTACCCTAATCCTAACCCTAACCCTAACCCTAACCCAAACCCTAACCCATACCCTAAACCTAACCCTAACCCTAACCCTAACCCGTACCCTAACACTCACCCTAAACCTAACCCTAACCCGTACCCTAAACCTAATCCTAACCCTAACCCTAACCCTTAACCTAACCCGTACCCTAACCCTAACCCTAAACCTAACTCGTACCCTAACCCGTACAATAACCCTAACCCTAACACTAACCCTAACCCCTAACCCCTAACCCTAACCCTAACCCTAACCCTAACACGTACATTAACACTAACACTAACCCTAACCCTAACCCTAACCCGTACCCTAAACCTAAAACTTACCCTAACACTAACCCTATCCCTTATCCTAACCCTAACACGTAACCCTAACCCTAACCCGTACCCTAAACCTAACCCTAAACCTAACCCGTACCCTAACCCGTACCCTAACCCGTACCCTAACCCTAACCCGTACCCTAACCCTAACCCTAACACTAACTCTAACCCTAACCCGTACCCTAACCTTACCCTTAACCCGTACCCTAACCCTAACCCTAACCCTAACCTTAACCCTAACCCTTTCCTTACCCTAACCCTAACCCTAGCCCTAACCCTAGCCCTAACCCTAACCCTTTTCTAACCCTAACCCTAACGCTAAACCTAACCCTAACCCTAACCCGTACCCTAACCCTAACCCGTACCCTAACTCTAACCCTAACCCTAACCCTAACCTGTACCCTAACCCTTACCCGTCCCCTAACACTAACCCTAATCCTAATCCCTAACCCTAACCCTAACCAGTACCCTAACCCGTACCCTAACCTGTACCCTAAACCTAACCGGTACCCTAACCCTAACATGTCCCCTAAACCTAACCCTAACCCTAACCCTAACCCATACCCTAACCCTAACCCTAACCCTAATCCTAACCCTAACCCATAAACCTAACCCTAACTCGTACCCTAACCCTAACCCTAACCCGTACCCTAACCCTAACCCTAACACTAACCCTAACCCGTACCCTAACCCTAACCCTAACCCTTATCCTAAACCTAACCCCTAACCCTAACCCTAACCCGTACCCTAAACCTAAACCTAATCCGTACCCTAACCCTAACCCCTACCCTAAACCTAATTCTTACCCTAACCCACAACCCTAACCCTAACTCCTACCCTAACCCTAAACCTAACCCGTACCCTAAACCTAACCATAACCCTAACCCTAACACTTTCCTAACCCTAACCCTAACCCTAAACCTAACCCTAACGCTAACCTGTACCCTAACCCTAACCCTTACCCTAACCCTAAACCTAACCCTAAACCTAACCCGAAACCTAAACTGTACGCTAACCCTAACCCTAACCCTAACCCTAACCCTAACCCGTACACTAACCCAAAACCGTACCCTAACCCTAACCCTAACCCTAATCCTAACCCTAACCCCTAAACCTAACCCTAACCCGTACCCTTACCCTAACCCTAACCCGTACCCTAAACCTAACCCGTACCCTAAACCTAATCCTAACCCTAACCCTAACCCTAACCTGTACCCTAACCCTAACCCGTACCCTAACCCTAACCCTAACCCTAACCCTTAAACCTAAACCTAACCCGTACCCTAACCCTAACCCTAACCCGTAACCTAACCCTAACCGGTACCCTAACCCTAACACGTACCCTAACCCGTACCCTAACACTAACCCTAACCCTAACCCTAAACCTAACCCTAACCCGTACCCTAAACCTAACCCTAACCCTAACCCTAACCCTAACCCGTACCCTAACCCTTACCGTAAACCTAACCCTAACCCGTACGCTAAACCTAACACTAACCCTACCCCTAACACTAACCCGTACCCTAACCCTAACACTAACCCTAACCCTAACCCGTACCCTAACTCTAACCCTAACACGTACCCTAACACTAACCCGTACCCTAAACCTAACCCTAACCCTAACCCGAACCCTAACCCGTACCCTAAAGCTAACCCTAACCCTAAACCTAACCCGTACCCTAACCCTAACCCGTACCCGTACCCTAACCCTAACCCTAACCCTAAACCTAACCCGTACCCTAACCCTAACCCTAACCCTAACTCTAATCCTAAACCTAACCCCTAACCCTAACCCTAACCCGTACCCTAACCCTAACCCTAACCCGTACCCTAACCCTAACCCTAACACTAACCCTAACCCTAACCCGTACCCTAACCCTAACCTTAACCCGTACCCTAACCCTAACCCTAACCCTAACACTAACCCGTACCCTAACCCTAAACCTAACCCTAACCCGTACCCTAAACCTAAACCTAACCCTAACCCTAACCCTAACCCTAACCTGTACCCTAACCCTAACCCTAACCCTAACCCTAACCCGTACCCCAAACCTAACCCTAACCCGTACCCTAACCCTAACCCGTACCCTAAACCTAACTCTAACCCGTACCCTAACCCTAACCCGTACCCTAAACCTAACCCTAACCCTAACCCTAACCCTAACCCGTACCCTAAACCTAAACCTAACCCTAACCCTAACCCGTACCCTAACCCTAACCCGTACCCTAACCCTAACCCTAAATCTAACCCAACCCTAACGCTAACACGGACCCTAACCCTAACCCTAACCCGTACCCTAACCTGTACCCTAACCCTACCCCGTACCCTAACCCTAACCCGTACCCTAACCCTAACCCTAAACCTAACCCTAACCCTAACCCGTACCGTAAACCTAACCATAAACCTAACCCTAACCCTAACCCGTACCTTAACCCTTACCCTAACCCTAACCCTGACACGTACCCTAACCTAAACCTAACCCTAACCCTAACTCTAACCCTAACCCGTACCCTAACCCTAACCCTAACCCGTACCCTAACCCCTACCCTAACCCTAACCCTTTCCTAACCTTAACCCTAACCCTAACCCTAACCCGTACCCTAACCCTAACCCGTATCCTAACCTAACCCTAAACCTAACCCTAACCCTAACCCGTACGCTAAACCTAATACTAACCCTAAACCTAACCGTAACCCGTATCCTTACCCTAACGCTAACCCTAACTCTAACCCGTACCCTAAACCTAACCCTAACCCTAACCCTAACCAGCACCCTATCCCTAACCCTAACCCTAAACCTAACCCTAACCCTAACCCGTACCCTAACCCTAACCCTAACCCTAACCCTAACCGGTACCCTAAACCTAACCCTAACCCGTACCCTAACCGTAACCCGTATCCTAACCCTAACCCTAAACCTAACCCTAACCCGTACCCTAAACCTAACCCTAACCCTAACCCTAACCAGCACCCTATCCCTAACCCTAACCCTAAACCTAACCCTAACCCAAACCCGTACCCTAACCCTAACCCTAACCCTAACCCTAACCCTAACCCTATCCAGTACCCTAACCCTAACCCTAAACCGTACCCTAACCCGTAACCTAACCCTAACCCTAACCCATACCCTAACCCTAACCCTAACACTAACCCTAACCCTAACCCGTACCCTAACCCTAACCTTAAACCGTACCCTAACCCTAACCCTAACCCTAACCCTTTTCTAACCCTAACCCTAACCCTAAACCTAACCATAACCCTAACACGTACCCTAACACTAAACCGTACCCTAACCCTAACCCTAACCCTAACCCTAACACTAACCTGTACCCTAACCCTAACCCGTACCCTAACACTAACCCTAATCCTAACCCCTAACCCTAACCCTAACCCGTACCCTAAACCGTACCCTAACCCGTACCCTAACCCTAACCGGTACCCTAACCCTAACACATACCCGAACCCGTACCCTAATCCTAACCCTAACCCTAACCCTAACCCAAACCCTAACCCATACCCTGAACCTAACCCTAACCCTAACCCTAACCGGTACCCTAACACTCACCCTAAACCTAACCCTAACCCGTACCCTAAACCTAATCCTAACCCTAACCCTAACCCTTAACCTAACCCGTACCCTAACCCGTACCCTAACCCGTACCCTAACCCTAACCCGTACCCTAACCCTAACCCTAACACTAACCCAACCCTAACCCTAACCCGTACCCTAACCCTAACCCTAACACTAACTCTAACCCTAACCCGTACCCTAACCTTACCCTTAACCCGTACCCTAACCCTAACCCTAACCCTAACCTTAACCCTAACCCTTTCCTTACCCTAACCCTAAGCCTAACCCTA
The DNA here is from genome assembly GCA_032313775.1 of Urocyon cinereoargenteus. Classification (NCBI taxonomy): domain Eukaryota; kingdom Metazoa; phylum Chordata; class Mammalia; order Carnivora; family Canidae; genus Urocyon; species Urocyon cinereoargenteus. The sequence continues at coordinate 19,121 of JAVLSZ010000221.1, read as the reverse complement.
ACCCTAGCCCTAACCCTAACCCTTTTCTAACCCTAACCCTAACGCTAAACCTAACCCTAACACTAACCCGTACCCTAACCCTAACCCGTACCCTAACTCTAACCCTAACCCTAACCCTAACCTGTACCCTAACCCTAACCCGTCCCCTAACACTAACCCTAATCCTAATCCCTAACCCTAACCCTAACCCGTACCCTAACCCGTACCCTAACCCGTACCCTAAACCTAACCGGTACCCTAACCCTAACATGTCCCCTAAACCTAACCCTAACCCTAACCCTAACCCATACCCTAACCCTAACCCTAACCCTAATCCTAACCCTAACCCATAAACCTAACCCTAACTCGTACCCTAACCCTAACCCTAACCCGTACCCTAACCCTAACCCTAACACTAACCCTAACCCTAACCCGTACCCTAACCCTAACCCTAACCCTTATCCTAACCCTAACCCCTAACCCTAACCCTAACCCGTACCCTAAACCTAAACCTAATCCGTACCCTAACCCTAACCCCTACCATAAACCTAATCCTTACCCTAACCCACAACCCTAACCCTAACTCGTACCCTAACCCTAAACCTAACCCGTACCCTAAACCTAATCCTAACCCTAAACCTAACCCTAACCTGTACCCTAACCCTAACCCGTACCCTAACCCTAACCCTAACCCTAACCCTTAACCCTAAACCTAACCCGTACCCTAACCCTAACCCTAACCCGTAACCTAACCCTAACCGGTACCCTAACCCTAACACGTACCCTAACCCGTACCCTAACACTAACGCTAACCCTAACCCTAACCCTAACCCGTACCCTAAACCACACCCTAACCCTAACCCTAACCCTAACCCTAACCCGTACCCTAACCCTTACCGTAAACCTAACCCTAACCCGTACGCTAAACCTAACACTAACCCTAACCCTAACACTAACCCGTACCCTAACCCTAACCCTAACCCGTACCCTAACCCGTACCCTAACTCTAACCCTAACACGTACCCTAACACTAACCCGTACCCTAAACCTAACCCTAACCCTAACCCGAACCCTAACCCGTACCCTAAAGCTAACCCTAACCCTAAACCTAACCCGTACCCTAAACCTAACCCGTACCCGTACCCTAACCCTAACTCTAACCCTAACCCTTAACCCTAAACCTAACCCGTACCCTAACCCTCACCCTAACCCTAACTCTAATCCTAACCCTAACCCCTAACCCTAACCCTAACCCGTACCCTAACCCTAACCCTAACCCGTACCCTAACCCTAACCCTATCACTAACCCTAACCCTAACCCGTACCCTAACCCTAACCTTAACCCGTACCCTAACCCTAACCCTAACCCTAACACTAACCCTAACCCTAACCCGTAACCTAACCCTAAACGGTACCCTACCCCTAACACGTACCCTAACCCGTACCCTAACCCTAACCTGTACCCTAACCCTAACACTAACACTAATCCTAACCCTAACCCCTAACCCTAACCCTAACCCGTACCCTAAACCTAACCCTAATCCGTACCCTAACCCTAACCCGTTCCCTAAACCTAATCCTAACCCTAACCCCTAACCCTAACCCTAACTCGTACCCTAACCCTAACCCTAACCCGTACTCTAACCCTAACCCTAACACTGACCCTAACCCTAACCCGTACCCTACCCCTAACCTTAACCCGTACCCTAAACGTAACCCGTACCCTAACCCTAACCCTAACCCTAACCCGTACCCTAAACCTAAACCTGACCCTAACCCTAACCCTAACCCTAACCTGTACCCTAAACCTAACCCTAACCCTAACCCTAACCCGTACCCCAAACCTAACCCTAACCCGTACCCTAACCCTAACCCGTACCCTAAACCTAACTCTAACCCTAACCCTAACCCTAACCCGTACCCTAAACCTAACCCTAACCCTAACCCTAACCCTAACCCTAACCCGTACCCTAAACCTAACCCTAACCTTAACCCTAACCCGTACCCTAATCTTAACCCTAACCCTAAACCTAACCCTAACCCGTTCCCTAACCCTAACCCTAACCCTAATCCTAACCCTAACCCCTAACCCTAACCCTAACCCTAACCCTAACCCGTACAATAACCCTAACCCTAACCGTAACCCTAACCCGTACACTAACCCTAACCTTAACCCGTACCCTAACCCTAACCCTAACCCTAACCCTAACCCTTTCCTAACCCTAACCCTAAACCTAAACCTAACCCGAACCCTAACCCGTACCCTAAACCTAACCCGTACCCTAACCCTAAACCTAACCCTAAACCTAACCCTAACCTTAACCCGTACGCTAACCCTAACCCTAACCCTAACCCTAACCCTAACCCTAACCTGTACCCTAACCCTAACCCGTACCCTATCCCTAACCCTAACCTAAACCCCTAACCCTAAACCTAACCCGTACCCTAACACTAACCCTAACCCGTAACCAAACCCTAACCGGTACCCTAACCCTAACACGTAGCCTAACCCGTACCCTAACCCTAACCATAAACCTAACCCTAACCCTAACCCGTACCCTAAACCTAACCCTAACCCTAACCCTAACCCGTACCCTAACCCTTACCCTAAACCTGACCCTAACCCGTACGCTAACCCTAACACTAACCCTAACCCTAACCCTAACCCGTACCCTAACTCTAACCCTAACCCTAAACCTAACCCTTACCCTAACACTAACCCGTACCCTAAACCTAACCCTAACCAGTACCCTAACCCTAACCCGTACCCTAAACCTATCCCTAACCCTAACCCTAACCCGTACCCTAAACCTAACCCTAACCCTAACCCGTACCCTAACCCTAACCCTAACCCTAACCCTAACCCGTACCCTAACCCTAACCCTAACCCTAACCCTAACCCTAACCCGTACCCTAACACTAACCCTAACCCGGACCCTAACCCTAACCCTAACCCTAACCCTAACCCTTTCCTAACCCTAACCCTAACCCTAAACCTAACCCTAACCCTAACCTGTACCCTAACCCTAACCCTTACCCTAACCCGAAACCTAACCCTAAACCTAACCCTAACCCTAACCCTTACCCTAACCCTAACCCGTACCCTAACCCTAACCCTAACCCTAACCCTAACCCTAACCCTAACCTGTACCCTAACCCTCACCCATACCCTAACACTAACCCTAATCCTAACCCCTAACCCTAACCCTAAACCGTAACCTAAACCGTACCCTAACCCGTACCCTAACCCTAACCGGTACCCTAACCCTAACACGTACCCTAACCCGTACCCTAATCCTAACCCTAACCCGTACCCTAACCCTAACCCGTACCCTAACCCTAACCCTAACCCTAACCCAACCTTAACCCTACCCCGTACCCTAAACCAAACCCTAACACTAACTCTAACCCTAACCCATACCCTAACCTTACGCTTAACCCGTACCCTAACCCTAACCCTAACCCTAACCCTTTCCTAACCCTAACCCTAACCCTATCCCTAACCCTAACCCGAACCCTAACCCTAACCAGTACCCTAACCCTAACCCTAACCCGTACCCTAACCCTAAACCGTACCCTAAACCTAACCCTAACCATAACCCGTACCCTAACCCGTACCCTAACCCTAACCCGTACCCTTACCTAACCCTAACCCCAACCCAATCCTAACCTTAACCCGTACCCTAACCCTAACCCGTACCCTAACTCGTACCCTAACCCTACCACGTACCCAAACCATACTCCGTACCCTAACCTTAACCCTAACCCGTACCCGAACCCTAACCTGAACCAACCCTAACCCTAACCCTAACCCTAACCCTAAACCTTTCCTAACCCTAACCCTAACCCTAACCCTAACCCTAACCCGTACCCTAAACTTAACCTTAACCCTAACCCTAACCCGTACCCTAACCCTAACCCTAACCCTAACCCTAACCCTAACACGTACCCTAAACCTAACCCTAACCCTAAACTGTACCCTAACTCTAACCCTAAACCTAACCCTAACCAGTACCCTAACCGTAACCCGTACCCTAAACCTAACCCGTACCCAAACCCTAACCCTAACCCTAACCCAACCCTAACCCTAACCCGGACCATCACCCTAACCCGTACCATAACCCTAACCCTAAACCAAACCCTAACCCTAAACCGTACCCTAAACCTAACCCTAACCCTAACCCTAACCCTAACCCGTACCCTAACCCTAACCCTAAACCTAACCCTAACCCTAAGCCGTACTCTAACCCTAATACTAACCCAAACCCTAACCATAACCCGTACCTTAACCCTAAATCTAACCCTAACCCTAACCGGTACCCTAAACCTAACCCTACCCGTACCCTAACCTTAACCCGTATCCTAACCCTAACCCTAACCCTAACCCTAACCCTAACCCGTACACTAAACTTAACCCTAACCCTAAACCTAACCAGTACCCTAACCCTAACCCTAAATCTAACCCTAACCCTAACCCGTACCCTAACCCTAACACTAACCCTAACCCTAACCCTAACCCGTACCCTAACCCTAACCCTAAACCGTACCCTAACCCGTACCCTAACCCTAACCCTAACCCATACCCTAACCCTAACCCTAACCCTAACCCTAACCCGTACCCTAACCCTTACCTTAACCCGTACCCTAACCCTAACCCTAACCCTTTTCTAACCCTAACCCTAACCCTAAACCTAACCCGAACCCTAACCCGTACCCTAACCCTAACCCGTACCCTAACCCTAACCCTAACCCTAAACCTAACCCTAGCCCTAAACTGTACCCTAACCCTAACCCGTACCCTAACACTAACCCTAATCCTAACCCCTAAACCTAACCCTAACCCGTACCCTAAACCGTACACTAACCCGAACCCTAACCCTAACCGGTACCCTAACCCTAACACGTACCCTAACCCGTACCCTAATTCTAACCCTAACCCTAACCCTAACCCTAACCCATACCCTAAACCTAACCCTAACACTAACCCGTACCCTAACCCTTACCCTAAACCTAACCCTAACCCGTACCCTAACCCTAACCCTAACCCAAACCCTACCCCTAACCCGTACCCTAACCCTAACCCTAACCCTACCCCTAAACTTAACCCGTACCCTAACACTAACCCTAACCCTAACCCTAACCCGTACCCTAACCCTAACCCTACACCTAACACTAACCCGTACCCTAACCCTAACCCTAACCCAAACCCTAACCCTAACCAGTACCCTAACCCTAAACCTAACCCTAACCCTAACCCTAAAACCTAACCCTAACCCTAACCCTAACCCGTACCCTAACCCGTACCCTAACCCTAACCCTAATCCTAACCCTAAACCTAACACGTACCCTAAACCTAACCTTAACCCGTACCCTAACCTTAACCCTAATCCTAACCCTAAACCTTTCCTAACCATAACCCTAACCCTAACGCTAACCCTAACCCTAACCCGTACCCTAACCCTAACCCGTACACTAACACTAACCCTAACCCTAATCCTAACCCTAACCCGTATACTAACCCTAACACTAACACTCACCCTAACCCTAACCCGTATCCTAAACCTAACCCGTACCCTAAACCTAACCCTAACACTAACCCTAACCCTAACCCTAACCCCTAACCCTAACCCTAACCCGTTACCTAACCATAACCCTAACCCGTACCCTAACCCTAACCCGTACCCTAAACCTAACCCTAACCCTAACACTAACCCGTACCCTAACCCACCCCGTAACCTAACCCTAAACCTAACCCTATCCCCTAACCCTAACCCTAACCCGTACCCTAACCCTAAACCTAACACTAACCCCTAACCCTAACCCTAACCCGTACCCTAACCCTAACCCTAAACCTAACCCTAACCCTAACCCGTACCCTAAACCGTACCCTAACCCTAACCCTAACCCTAACCCGTACCCTAACCCTAACCCTAACCCTAACCCGTACCCTAACCCTAACCCTAACCCTTTCCTAAACCTGACCCTAACCCTAACCCTAACCCAAACTTACCCTAACCGTAACCCGTACCCTAACCCGTACCCTAACCCTAACGCTAACCCTAACCCGTACCCTAACCCTAACCCTAACCCTAACACTAACCCGTACCCTATCCCTAACCCGTACCCTAACACGTACCCTAACCCTAACCCTAACCCTAACCCCTAAACTCTAACCCTAACCCTAACCCTAACCCGTACCCTAAACCTAACCCTAACCCTTACCCTAACCATAACCCGTACCCTAAACCTAAACTTAACCCGTACCCTAAGCCTAACCCTAAACCTAACCCTAACCCTTTCCTAACCCTAACCCTAACCCTAAACATAACCCTAACCAGTACGCTAATGCTAACCCTAACACTAACCCTAACCCTAACTCTAACCCGTACCATAACCCTAACCCTAACACTAACCCTAACCCTAATCCGTACCCTAACCCTACCCCTAACCCGTACCCTAACCCTAACCCTAACCCTAAACTTAACCCGTACCCTAACACTAACCCTAACCCTAACCCTAACCCGTACCCTAACCCTAAACCTAAACCTAACCCTAACCCGTACCCTAACCCTAACGCTAACCCAAACCCTAACCCTAACCCGTACCCTAACCCTAACCCTAACCCTAACCCTCACCCTAACCCGTACCCTAACCCTAACCCTAACCCTAACCCTAACCCTAACCCGAACCCTAAACCGTACCCTAACCCTAACCCTAACCCTAACCCTAACCCAAACCCCTAACCCTAACCCTAAACCTAACCCGTACCCTAACCCGTAACCTAACCCTAACCCTAACCCTAACCCTAACCCAAACCCGTACCCTAACCCTAACCTTAACCCGTAACCTAACCCTAACCCTAATCCTAACCCTAACCCTTTCCTAACCCTAACCCTAACGCTAACCCTAAACCTAACCCGTACCCTAACCCTAACCCGTACCCTAACACTAACCCTAACCCTAATCCTAAACCTAACCCGTATGCTAACCCTAACCCTAACACTCACCCTAACCCTAACCCGTATCCTAACCCTAACCCGTACCCTAACCCTAACCCGTACCCTAACACTAACCCTAACCCTAATCCTAACCCTAACCCGTATGCTAACCCTAACCCTAACACTCACCCTAACCCTAACCCGTATCCTAACCCTAACACGTACCCTAACCCTAACCCTAACACTAACCCTAACACTAACCCTAACCCCTAACCCTAACCCTAACCCGTACCCTAACCATAACCCTAAACCGTACCCTAAACCTAACCCTAACCCGTACCCTAACCCTAACCCAAACCCTAACCCTTTACTAACCCTAACCCTAACCCTAACCCTAACCCTAACCCGTACCCTAAACCTAACCCGTACCCTAACCCTAACCCTAACCCTAACCAGTACGCTAACGCTAACCCTAACACTAACCCTAACCCTAACCCTAACCCGTACCATAACCCTAACCCTAACCCTAACCCTAACCCTAATCTGTACCCTAACCCTACCCCTAACCCGTACCCTAACCCTAACCCTAACCCTAACCCTAAACTTAACCCGTACCCTAACACTAACCCTAACCCTAACCCTAACCCGTACCCTAACCCTAACCCTAAACCTAACCCTAACCCGTACCCTAACCCTAACCCTAACCCAAACCCTAACCCTAACCCGTACCCTAACCCTAACCCTAACCCTAAAACCTAACCCCTAACCCTAACCCTAACCCTAACCCGTACCCTATCCCGTACCCTAAACCTAACCCTAATCCTAACCATAACCCTAACCCGTACCCTAACCCTAACCTTAACCCGTACCCTAACCCTAACCCTAATCCTAACCCTAACCCTTTCCTAACCCTAACCCTAACCCTAACGCTAACCCTAACCCTAACCCGTACCCTAACCCTAACCCGTACCCTAACACTAACCCTAACCCTAATCCTAACACTAACCTGTATGCTAACCCTAACCCTAACACTCACCCTAACCCTAACCCGTATCCTAAACCTAACCCGTACCCTAAACCTAACCCTAACACTAACCCTAACCCTAACCCTAACCCCCAACCCTAACCCTAACCCGTTACCTAACCATAACCCTAACCCGTACCCTAACCCTAACCCATACCCTAAACCTAACCCTAACCCTAACCCGTACCCTAACCCTAACCCGTACCCTAACCCTAACCCTAACCCAAACCCGTACCCTAAACCTAACCCTAACCCTAACCCGTACCCTAACCCTAAACCTAACCCTAACCCTAACCCTAACCCGTACCCTAACCCTAACCCTAACCCGTACCCTAACCCTAACCCGTACCCTCACCCTAACCCGTACCTATCCCTAACCCTAACCCGTACCCTATACCTAACCCGTACCCTAACCTAAACCTAACCCTAACCCTAACCCTAACCCCTAACCCTAACACTAAACCGTACCCTAACCCTAACACGTACCCTAATCCGTACCCTAAACCTAACCCGTACCCTAACCCTAACCCTAAACCTAACCCAAACCCGTACCCTAACCCTAACCCTAAACCGTAACCTAACCCTAACCCTAAACCTAACCCTAACCCGTACCTTAACCCTAACCCTAACCCTAACCATAACCCGTACCCTAACCCTAACCCTAACCCTAAGCCTAACCCTAACACTAACCCGTACCCTAACCCTAAACCTAACCCTAACCCGTACCCAAACCCTAACCCGTACCATAAATCTAACCCGTACACTATCCGTAACCCATAACCTAACACGTACACTAACCCTAACACTAACCATAACCCTAACCGTAACCCCTAACCCCTAACCCTAACCCATAACCCTAACCGTAACCCCTAACCCCTAACCCTAACCCTTAACCTAACCCTAACCCGTACCCTAACCCTAACCCTAACCTTAACCCTAACCCGTACCCTAACCCTAACCTTAACCCGTACCCTAACCCTACCCTAACCCTAACACTAACCCTTTCCTAACCCTAACCCTAACCCGTACCCTAACCCGTACCCTAACCCTAACCTGTACCCTAAACCTAACCCTAACCCTAAACCTTACCCTAACCCGTACCCTAAACCTAACCCTAACCCGTACGCTAAACCTAACACTAACCCTAACGCTAACCCTAACCCTAACCCGTATCCTAACC
>JAVLSZ010000221.1:0-7500 GCA_032313775.1 Urocyon cinereoargenteus | reverse complement strand
CCTAACCCTAACCCGTACCCTAACCCTAACCCTAACCTACTAACACTAACCCGTACCCTAACCCTAACCCGTACCCTAACCCGTACCCTAACCCTCACCCTAACCCTAACCCTAACCCTAACCCGTACCCTAACTCTAACCCTAACACGTACCCTAACACTAACCCGTACCCTAAAACCTAACCCTAACCCTAACCCGAACCCTAACCCGTACCCTAAAGCTAACCCTAACCCTAAACCTAACCCGTACCCTAACGCTAACCCGTACCCGTACCCTAACCCTAACCTTAACCCTAAACCTAACCCGTACCCTAACCCTAACCCTAACCCTAACTCTAATCCTAACCCTAACCCCTAACCCTAACCCTAACCCGTACCCCTAACCCTAACCCTAACCCGTACCCTAACCCTAACCCTATCACTAACCCTAACCCTAACCCGTACCCTAACCCTAAACTTAACCCGTACCCTAACCCTAACCCTAACCCTAACACTAAACCTAACCCTAACCAGAACCTAACCCTAAACGGTACCCTAACCCTAACACGTACCCCTAACCCGTACCCTAACCCTAACCTGTACCCTAACCCTAACACTAACACTAATCCTAACCCTAACCCCTAACCCTAACCCTAACCCGTTACCCTAAACCTAACCCTAATCCGTACCCTAACCCTAACCCGTTCCCTAAACCTAATCCTAACCCTAACCCCTAACCCTAACCCTAACTCGTACCCCTAACCCTAACCCTAACCCGTACTCTAACCCTAACCCTAACACTGACCCTAACCCTAACCCGTACCCTACCCCTAACCTTAACCCGTACCCTAAACGTAACCCGTACCCTAACCCTAACCCCTAACCCTAACCCGTACCCTAAACCTAAACCTGACCCTAACCCTAACCCTAACCCTAACCTGTACCCTAACCCTAACCCTAACCCTAACCCTAACCCGTACCCCAAACCTAACCCTAACCCCGTACCCTAACCCTAACCCGTACCCTAAACCTAACTCTAACCCTAACCCTAACCCTAACCCGTACCCTAAACCTAACCCTAACCCTAACCTCTAACCCTAACCCTAACCCTAACCCGTACCCTAAACCTAACCCTAACCTTAACCCTAACCCGTACCCTAACCTTAACCCTAACCCTAAACCTAACCCTAACCCGTTCCCTAACCCTAACCCTAACCCTAATCCTAAACCCTAACGCCCTAACCCTAACCCTAACCCTAACCCTAACCCGTACCCTAACCCTAACCCTAACCCTAACCCTAACCCTAACCCCCGTACACTAACCCTAACCTTAACCCGTACCCTAACCCTAACCCTAACCCTAACCCTAAACCTTTCCTAACCCTAACCCTAAACCTAAACCTAACCCCGAACCCTAACCCGTACCCTAACCCTAACCCGTACCCTAACCCTAAACCTAACCCCTAACCTTAACCCGTACGCTAACCCTAACCCTAACCCTAACCCTAACCCTAACCCTAACCCTAACCTGTACCCTAACCCTAACCCGTACCCTATCCCTAACCCTAACCTAAACCCCTAACCCTAAACCTAACCCGTACCCTAACACTAACCCTAACCCGTAACCAAACCCTAACCGGTACCCTAACCCTAACACGTACCCTAACCCGTACCCTAACCCTAACCATAAACCTAACCCTAACCCTAACCCGTACCCTAAACCTAACCCTAACCCTAAACCTAACCCTAACCCGTACCCTAACCCTTACCCTAAACCTGACCCTAACCCGTACGCTAACCCTAACACTAACCCTAACCCTAACCCTAACCCGTACCCTAACTCTAACCCTAACCCTAAACCTAACCCTTACCCTAACACTAACCCGTACCCTAAACCTAACCCTAACCAGTACCCTAACCCTAACCCGTACCCTAAACCTATCCCTAACCCTAACCCTAACCCGTACCCTAAACCTAACCCTAACCCTAACCCGTACCCTAACCCTAACCCTAACCCTAACCCTAACCCGTACCCTAACCCTAACCCTAACCCTAACCCTAACCCTAACCCTAACCCGTACCCTAACACTAACCCTAACCCGGACCCTAACCCTAACCCTAACCCGAACCCTAACCCGACACCCTAACCCTAACCCTAACCCTAACCTACCCTAACCCTAACCCTAACCCTAACCCTAACCCTACCCTAACCCTAACCCTAACCCTACCCTAACCCTACCCTAACCCTAACCCTAACCCTAACCCTAACCCTAACCCGTACCCTAACCCTAACCCGTACCCTAACCCGTAACCCTAACCCTAACCCTAACCCTAACCGTACCCTAACCCGAACCCGTAACCCTAACCCGTAACCCTAACCGTACCCTAACCCTAACCCTAACCCGAACCCTAACCGACCTAACCCTAACCCGTACCCTAACCCGTACCCTAACCCGTAACCGGACCTACCCTAACCCTAACCCGTACCCTAACCCGTAACCCTAACCCGTACCCTAACCCGACCCGTACCCTAACCCTAACCGAACCCTAACCCTAACCGTAACCCTAACCCGTACCCTAACCCTAACCCGGTACCCTAACCCTAACCCGTACCCTAACCCGACTACCCTAACCGTACCCGTACCCTAACCCGTACCCGAACCCTAACCCTAACCCGTACCTAACCCTAACCGAACCCTACCCGTTACCCTTACCCTAACCCTAACCCGAACCCTAACCCTAACCCGTACCCTAACCTAACGCCTAACCCGTACCCTAACCCGTACCCTAACCCGAACCCTAACCCTAACCAGAACCCTTACCCTAACCCTAACCGTACCCTAACCCTAACCGTACCGTACCTAACCTAACCCTAACCCCTAACCTAAACCGAACCCTTAACCCGTACCCTAACCCTAACCCGTACCCTAACCCGTACCCTAACCCGTAACCCGTAACCCGTACCCTACCGACCCTAGACCCTAACTCCGTAACCCTAACCCGTAACCCTAACCCGTACCCTAACCCTAACCCGTACCCTAACCTAACCCGGACCCCTAACCCTAACCCGAACCTCCTAACCCTAACCCTAACCCTAACCCTAACCCTAACCTAACCCTAACCCGTAACCCTAACCCTAACCCTAACCCGTACCCTAAACTTAACCTAACCCTAACACTAACCCGTACCCTAACCCTAACCCCTATCCCTAACACTAACACGTACCCTAAACCTAACCCTAACCCTAAACTGTACCCTAACTCTAACCCTAAACCTAACCCTAACCAGTACCCTAACCGTAACCCGTACCCTAAACCTAACCCGTCAAACCCTAACCCTAACCCTAACCTACCAACCCTAACCCTAACCCGGACCCTCACCCTAACCCGTACCATAACCCTAACCCTAAACCAAACCCTAACCCTAAACCGTACCCTAAACCTAACCCTAACCCTAACCCTAACCCTAACCCGTACCCTAACCCTAACCCTAAACCTAACCCTAACCCTAACCCGTACTCTAACCCTAATACTAACCCAAACCCTAACCCTAACCCGTACCTTAACCCTAAATCTAACCCTAACCCTAACCGGTACCCTAAACCTAACCCTACCCGTACCCTAACCTTAACCCGTATCCTAACCCTAACCCTAACCCTAACCCTAACACTAACCCGTACACTAAACTTAACCCTAACCCTAAACCTAACCAGTACCCTAACCCTAACCCTAAACCTAACCCTAACCCTAACCCATACCCTAACCCTAACACTAACCCTAACCCTAACCCTAACCCGTACCCTAACCCTAACCCTAAACCGTACCCTAACCCGTACCCTAACCCTAACCCTAACCCATACCCTAACCCTAACCCTAACCCTAACCCTAACCCGTACCCTAACCCTTACCTTAACCCGTACCCTAACCCTAACCCTAACCCTTTTCTAACCCTAACCCTAACCCGTAAACCTAACCCTAACCCTAACCCGTACCCTAACCCTAACCCGTACCCTAACCCTAACCCTAACCCTAAACCTAACCCTAGCCCTAAACTGTACCCTAACCCTAACCCGTACCCTAACACTAACCCTAATCCTAACCCCTAAACCTAACCCTAACCCGTACCCTAACCCGTACCCGTAACCCGTACCCTAACCCTAACCGGTACCCTAACCCTAACACGTACCCTAACCCGTACCCTAATTCTAACCCTAACCCTAACCCTAACCCTAACCCTAACCCATACCCTAAACCTAACCCTAACACTAACCCGTACCCTAACCCTTACCCTAAACCTAACCCTAACCCGTACCCTAACCCGAACCCTAACCCAAACCCTACCCCTAACCCGTACCCTAACCCTAACCCTAACCCTACCCCTAAACTTAACCCGTACCCTAACACTAACCCTAACCCTAACCCTAACCCGTACCCTAACCCTAACCCTACACCTAACACTAACCCGTACCCTAACCCTAACCCTAACCCAAACCCTAACCCTAACCAGTACCCTAGCCCTAGCCCTAACCCTAACCCTAACCCTAAAACCTAACCCTAACCCTAACCCTAACCCGTACCCTAACCCGTACCCTAACCCTAACCCTAATCCTAACCCTAACCCTAACACGTACCCTAACCCTAACCTTAACCCGTACCCTAACCTTAACCCTAATCCTAACCCTAAACCTTTCCTAACCATAACCCTAACCCTAACGCTAACCCTAACCCTAACCCGTACCCTAACCCTAACCCGTACACTAACACTAACCCTAACCCTAATCCTAACCCTAACCCGTATACTAACCCTAACACTAACACTCACCCTAACCCTAACCCGTATCCTAAAACCTAACCCGTACCCTAAACCTAACCCTAACACTAACCCTAACCCTAACCCTAACCCCTAACCCTAACCCTAACCCGTTACCTAACCCATAACCCTAACCCGTACCCTAACCCTAACCCGTACCCTAAACCTAACCCTAACCCTAACACTAACCCGTACCCTAACCCACCCCGTAACCTAACCCTAAACCTAACCCTATCCCCTAACCCTAACCCTAACCCGTACCCTAACCCTAAACCTAACACTAACCCCTAACCCTAACCCTAACCCGTACCCTAACCCTAACCCTAAACCTAACCCTAACCCTAACCCGTAAACCGTACCCTAACCCTAACCCTAACCCTAACCCGTACCCTAACCCTAACCCTAACCCGTACCCTAACCCTAACCCTAACCCTTTCCTAAACCTGACCCTAACCCTAACCCTAACCCAAACTTACCCTAACCGTAACCCGTACCCTAACCCGTACCCTAACCCTAACGCTAACCCTAACCCGTACCCTAACCCTAACCCTAACCCTAACACTAACCCGTACCCTATCCCTAACCCGTACCCTAACACGTACCCTAACCCTAACCCTAACCCTAACCCCTAAACTCTAACCCTAACCCTAACCCGTAACCCGTACCCTAACCCTAACCCTAACCCGTACCCTAAACCGACCCTAACCCGTACCCTAACCCGTACCGTACCCTAAACCTAACCCGTAACCCGTCCTAAGCCCTAACCCTAACCCTAACCCTAACCCTTCCTAACCCGTAACCGCTAACCGACTAACCCTAACCCTAACCGCTAAGCTAACCCTAACACTAACCCTAACCCTAACTCTAACCCGTACCATAACCCTACCCTAACACTAACCCTAACACTAATCCGTACCCTAACCCTACCCCTAACCCGTACCCTAACCCTAACCCTAACCCTAAACTTAACCCGTACCCTAACACTAACCCTAACCCTAACCCTAACCCGTACCCTAACCCTAAACCTAAACCTAACCCTAACCCGTACCCTAACCCTAACGCTAACCCAAACCCTAACCCTAACCCGTACCCTAACCCTAACCCTAACCCTAACCCTCACCCTAACCCGTACCCTAACCCTAACCCTAACCCTAACCCTAACCCTAACCCGTACCCTAAACCGTACCCTAACCCTAACCCTAACCCTAACCCTAACCCAAACCCCTAACCCTAACCCTAAACCTAACCCGTACCCTAACCCGTAACCTAACCCTAACCCTAACCCTAACCCTAACCCAAACCCGTACCCTAACCCTAACCTTAACCCGAAACCTAACCCTAACCCTAATCCTAACCCTAACCCTTTCCTAACCCTAACCCTAACCCTAACGCTAACCCTAAACCTAACCCGTACCCTAACCCTAACCCGTACCCTAACACTAACCCTAACCCTAATCCTAAACCTAACCCGTATGCTAACCCTAACCCTAACACTCACCCTAACCCTAACCCGTATCCTAACCCTAACCCGTACCCTAACCCTAACCCGTACCCTAACACTAACCCTAACCCTAATCCTAACCCTAACCCGTATGCTAACCCTAACCCTAACACTCACCCTAACCCTAACCCGTATCCTAACCCTAACACGTACCCTAACCCTAACCCTAACACTAACCCTAACACTAACCCTAACCCCTAACCCTAACCCTAACCCGTACCCTAACCATAACCCTAAACCGTACCCTAAACCTAACCCTAACCCGTACCCTAACCCTAACCCAAACCCTAACCCTTTACTAACCCTAACCCTAACCCTAACCCTAACCCTAACCCGTACCCTAAACCTAACCCGTACCCTAACCCTAACCCTAACCCTAACCAGTACGCTAACGCTAACCCTAACACTAACCCTAACCCTAACTCTAACCCGTACCATAACCCTAACCCTAACCCTAACCCTAACCCTAATCTGTACCCTAACCCTACCCCTAACCCGTACCCTAACCCTAACCCTAACCCTAACCCTAAACTTAACCCGTACCCTAACACTAACCCTAACCCTAACCCTAACCCGTACCCTAACCCTAACCCTAAACCTAACCCTAACCCGTACCCTAACCCTAACCCTAACCCAAACCCTAACCCTAACCCGTACCCTAACCCTAACCCTAACCCTAAAACCTAACCCCTAACCCTAACCCTAACCCTAACCCGTACCCTATCCCGTATCCTAAACCTAACCCTAATCCTAACCATAACCCTAACCCGTACCCTAACCCTAACCTTAACCCGTACCCTAACCCTAACCCTAATCCTAACCCTAACCCTTTCCTAACCCTAACCCTAACCCTAACGCTAAACCTAATCCTAACCCATACCCTAACCCTAACCCGTACCCTAACACTAACCATAACCCTAATCCTAACACTAACCCGTATGCTAACCCTAACCCTAACACTCACCCTAACCCTAACCCGTATCCTAAACCTAACCCGTACCCTAAACCTAACCCTAACACTAACCCTAACCCTAACCCCCAACCCTAACCCTAACCCGTTACCTAACCATAACCCTAACCCGTACCCTAACCCTAACCCATACCCTAAACCTAACCCTAACCCTAACCCGTACCCTAACCCTAACCCGTACCCTAACCCTAACCCTAACCCAAACCCGTACCCTAAACCTAACCCTAACCCTAACCCGTACC
>JAVLSZ010000220.1:180000-205000 GCA_032313775.1 Urocyon cinereoargenteus | reverse complement strand
ACACGTACCCTAACCCATACCCTAACCCTAACACTAAACATAACCCGTACCCTAACCCGTACCCTAACCCGTAACCCTAACTCTAACCTAAACCTAACCCTAACCCGTACCCTAACCCTTACCCTAAACCTAACCCTAACCTGTACCCTAACCCTAATCCTAACCCTAACCCTAACCCGTAGCCCTAACCCTAATACTAACCCTAACCCTAACCCCTAACCCTTAACCCTAACCCTAACCCTAACCCTAAACCTAACCCGTACATTAACACTAACACTAACCCTAACCCTAACTCTAACCCGTACCCTAAACCTAAACCTTACCCTAACCCTAAACCTAACCCTTAACCTAACCCTAATCCCTAACCCTAACTCTAACTCGTACCCTAAACCTAACCCTAAACCTAACCCGTACCTTAACCCTAACCCTAACCCTAACCCGTACCCTAACCCTAACCCTAACTAGTACCCTAACCCTAACCCTAACCCGTTCCCTAACCTTAACCCGTACCCTAACCCTAACCCTAACCCGTACCCTAACCCTGCCGTACCCTAACCCGTACCCTAACCCTAACCCGTACCCTAACCCTAACACTAACCCTAACCCAACCCTAACCCTAACCCGTACCCTAACCCTAACCCTAACCCTAACCCAAGCCTAACCGTAACCCGACTCTAACCCTAACCCTAAACCGTACCCTAGCACGTACCCTAACCCTAACCCGTACCTTAACCCTAACCCATACCCTAACCCTAACCCTAAACCTAACCCTAACCCGTACCCTAACCCTAACCCTAACCCTTTCCTAAACCTAACCCTAACCCTAACCGGTACCCTAACCCTAACCCGTACCCTAACCCGTACCCTAACCCTAACACTAACCCTAACCCTAACCCGCACCCTAACCCGTACCCTAACCCTAAGACTAACCCTAACCCTGACCACTCACCCCCAACCCTAAACCTAACCCTAACCCGTACCCTAACCCTAACCCTAACCCTAACCCTAACCCTAACCCGTACCCTAACCCTAACCCTAACCCATACCCTAAACCTAAACCTAACTCTAACCATAACTCATTGCTAAACCTAACCCTAACCCTAACCCTAGCCCTAACCCTAACCCGTACCCTAACCCTAACCATAACCCTAACCCTAACCCGTACCCTAACCCTAAACCCTAACCCGTACCCTAAACCTAACCCTAAACCGTACCCTAATCCTAACCCTAACCCTAACCCTAAACCATACCCTAACCCGTACCCTAAACCTCACCCTAACCCGAACCCTTTTCTAACCCTAAACTAACCCTAACACTAACACTAACCCGTACCCCAAACCCTAACCCGTACCCTAACCCTAACGCTAACCCTAACAGTAACCCTAAACCGTACGCTAACACTAACACTAACCCTAACCCTAAACCTAACCCGTAACCTAACCCTAACCCTAACACTAACCCTAACCCGTACCCTAACCCGTACCCTAAACCTAACCTTAGCCCGTACCCCTAACCCTAACCGTACCCTAACCCTAACCCTAAGCCTAACCCTAACCTTTACCCTAAACCGTACCCTAAACCTAACCCTATCCCTAACCCTAACCCGTACCCTACCCTAACCCTAACCCTAACCCTAAACCGTACCGTACCCTTAACCCGTAACCTAACCCTAACGCTAACCCTAACCCTAACCCTAACCCTAACCCTAAACCTAACCCGTACATTAACACTAACACTAAACCTAACCCTAACCCTAACCCGTACCCTAAACCTAAACCTTACCCTAACCATAACCCTAACCCTTAACCTAACCCTAATCCCTAACCCTAACCCTAACTCGTACCCTAAACCTAACCCTAAACCTAACCCGTACCCTAACCCTAACCCTAACCCTAACCCGTACCCTAAACCTAACCCTAACCAGTACCCTAACGCTAACCCTAACCCGTTCCCTAACCCTAACCCGTACCCTCACCCTAACCCTAACCCTAACCCTAACCCGTACCCTAACCCGTACCCTAACCCTAACCCTAAACCTAACCCTACACTAAACCTAACCCGTACCCTAACCCTAACCCTAACCCGTACCCTAACACGTACCCTAACCCTAACCCGTACCTTAACCCTAACCCGTACCCTAACACTAACCCTAAACCTAACCCTAACCCGTACCCTAACCCTAACCCTAACCCTTTCCTAAACCTAACCCTAACCCTAACCCTAACCCGTACCCTAACCCTAACCCGTACCCTAACCCGTACCCTAACCCTAACCCTAACCCTAACCCGTACCCTAACCCTAACCCTAACCTTAACACTAACGCGTACCCTAACCCTAACCCGTAATCTAACCCGTACCCTAACCCTAACCCTAACCCTAAACCTAACCCTAACCCCTAACACTAACCCTAACCCGTACCCTAAACCTAACCCTAACCCGTACCCTAACCCTAACCCTAACCCTAACCCTTTGCTAACCCTAACACTAACCCTCACCCTAATCCTAACCCTAACCCTAACCCGTACACTAACCCTAACCCTAACCCTAACCCTAACCCTAACCCGTATCCTAACCCTAACCCTAACACTAACCCGTACCCTAACCCTAACCCTAACCCTAACCCAAACCCGTACCCTAACCCGTACCCTAACCCGTAACCTAAACCTAAACCGTACCCTAACCCGTACCCTAACCTGTACCCTAAACCTAAACCGTACCCAAACCCGTACCCTAACCCTACCCTTAACCCGTAGCCTAACCCTAACCCTAACCCTAACCCTTTCCTAACCCTAAACCTAACCCTAACCCGTACCCTAACCCGTACCCTAACCCTAACCCGTACCCTAACCCTAACCCTAACCCTAAACCAAACCCTAACCCTAACCCGTACGCTAACCCTAACACTAACCCGTACCCTAACCCTAACGAGTACACTAACCCTAACACGTACCCTAACCCGTACCCTAACCCTAACCCTAACCCTAACCCTTACCTGTACCATAAACCTAACCCTAACCCTAACCCGCACCCTAAAACTTACACTAAACCTAACCCTAACCCGTACGCTAACCCTAACACTAACCCTAACCCTAACCCGTACCCTAACCGTAACCCTAACCCTAACACTAACCCTAACCCTAACCCGTACCCTAAACCTAACCCTAACCCGTACCCTAACCCTAACCCGTACCCTAACCCTAACCCTAACGCGTACCCTAAACCTAACCCTAACCCTAACACTAACCCGTACCCTAACCCTAAACCTAACCCTAATCCGTACCCTAAACCTAACCGTAAACCTAACCCTAAACCGTACCATAACCTAACCCTAACCCTAACCCTAACGCGTACCCTAAACCTAACCCTAACCCTAACACTAACCCGTACACTAACCCTAACCCTAACCCGTACCCTAAACCTAACCCGTACCCTAAACCTAATCCTAACCCTAACCCTAACCCTAACCCGTACCCTAACCCGTACCCTAACCCTAACCCTAACCCTAACCCTAAACCAAACACTAACCCTAACCCTAACCCTAACCCTAACCCTAACCCGTACCCTTATCCTTAACCTAAACTTAACCCTAACCCGTACCCTAACCCTTACCCTAAACCTAACCCTAACCCATACGCTAACCCTAACACTAACCCTAAACCTAACCCTAACCCGTACCCTAACCCTAACCCTAACCCTAACCCTAACCCGTAACCTAAACCTAACCCTAACCCATACCCTAACCCTAACCCGTACCCTAACCCTAACCCTCACCCTAACCCTAACCCGTACCCTAACCCGTACCCTAAACCTAACCCTAACCCTAACCCTAACCCTAACCCGCACCCTAACCCTAACACTAACCCTAACCCTCACCCGTACCCTAACCCTAACCCTAACACTAACCCTAACCCTAACCCGTACCCTAACCCTAACCCTAACCGTAACCCTAACCCTAACCCCTAACACTAACCCTAAACCGTACCCTAAACCGTACCCTAACCCTCACCCTAACCCTAACCCTAACCCTAACCCCTAAACCCTAACCCTAACCCTAACCCTAACCCGTACCCTAATCCTAACTCGTACACTAACCCGTACCCTAACCCTTACCCTAACCCTAACCCTAACACCTAACCCCTAACCCTAACCCTAACCTTATCCCTAACCCTAACCCGTAGTTTAACACTAACACTAACCCTAACCCTAACCCTAACCCGTAGCCTAAACCTAAACCTTACCCTAACCCTAACCCTAACCCTTACCCTAACCCTCACACATAAACCTAACCCTAACTTGTACCCTAAACCTAACCCTAACCCTAACCCGTACCCTAACCCTAACCCTAACCCTAACCCGTACCCAAACCCTAACCCTAACCAGTACCCTAAACCAAACCCTAACCCGTACCCTAACCCTAAACCATACCCTAACCCTAACCCTAAACCTAACCCTAACCCGTACCCTAAACTGTACCCTAACCCTAACCCGTACCCTAACCCTAACCCTAACCCTAACCCAAGCCTAACCGTAACCAGTACCTTAACCCTAACCCTAAACCGTACCCTAGCACGTACCCTAACCCTAACCCGTACCATAACCCTAAACCGTACCCTAACCCTAACCCTAACCCTAACCCTAACCCGTACCCTAACCCTAACCATAACCCTTTCCTAAACCAAACCTAACCCTAACCCTAACCCGTACCCTAACCCTAACCCGTACCCTAACCCGTACCCTAACCCTAACCCTAACCCTAACCCGTACCCTAACATTAACCCTAAACCTAACACTAACCCGTACCCTAACCCTAACCCGCACCCTAACCCGTACACTACCCTAACACTAACCCTAACACTGACCACTAACCCCTAACCCTAACCCTAACCCTAACTCGTACCCTAACCCTAACCCTAACCCTAACCCTAACCCTAACCCTAACCCGTACCCTAACACTAACCCTAACCCGTACCCTAACCCTAACCCTAACACTAACCCTAACTCGTTGCTAAACCTAACCCTAAACCTAACCCTAGCCCTAACCCTAACCCGTACCCTAACCCTAACCATAACCCTAACCCTAACACGTACCCTAACCCTAAACCTAACCCGTACCCTAACCCTAACCCTAACACGTACCCTAACCCTAACCCGTACCCTAACCATAACGCTAACCCTAACCGTAACCCTAATCCGTACGCTAACACTAACACTAACCCTAACCCTAAACCTAACCCGTAACCTAACCCTAACCCTAACCCTAACCCTAACCCGTACCCTAACCCGTACCCTAAACCTAACCCTAGCCCGTACCCTAACCCTAACCCGTACCCTAACCCTAACCCTAAGCCTAACCCTAACCCTTACCCTAACCCGTACCCTAAACCTAACCCTATCTGTAACCCTAACCCGTACCCTAAACCTAACCCTAACCCTAAACCTAACCCTAACCCGTACCCTAACCCGTAACCTAACCCTAACCCTAACCCTAACCCTAACCCTAAACCGTACCCTAACCGGTACCCTAACCCTAACCCTAACCCGTACCCTAACCCTAACCCTAACACTAACCCTAACCCTAACCCGTATCCTAACCCTACCCTTAACACGTACCCTAACCCTAACCCTAACCGTAACCCTAATCCTTTCCTAACCCTAACCCTAACCCTAACCCTAACCGGTACCCTAACCCTAACTGTTACCGTAACCCTAACCCTAACCCCAAACCTAACCCTAACCCTAACCCGTACGCTAACCCTAACCCTAACCCTAACCCTAACACTAACCCATACCCTAACCCTAACCCGTACCCTAACCCTAACCCTTACCCTAATCCTAACCCTAACCCCTAACCCTAACCCTAACCCGTACCCTAACCCTAAACCTAATCCGTACCCTAACCCTAACCCGTACCCTAAACCTAATCCTAACCCTAACCCTAACCCTAAACCGTACCCTATCCCTAACCGGTACCCTAACCCTAACACGTAACCTAACCCATACCCTAACCCTAACACTAAACCTAAACCGTACCCTAACCCGTACCCTAACCCTAACCCTAACCCTAACCCGTACCATAACCCTTACCCTAAACCTAACCCTAACCTGTACCCTAACCCTAATCCTAACCCTAACCCTAATCCGTACCCTAACCCTAATCCTAACCCTAACCCTAACCCTAACCCCTAACCCCTAACCCTAAGCCTAACCTTAACCCTAAACCTAACGCGTACATTAACACTAACACTAACCCTAACCCTAACCCTAACCCGTACCCTAACCCTTACCCTAAACCTAACCCTAACCTGTAACCTAACCCTAATCCTAACCCTAACCCTAACCCGTACCCTAACCCTAAACCTAACCCTAACCCTAACCCCTAACCCCTAACCCTAACCCTAACCCTAACCCTAATCCTAACCCGTATATTAACACTAACACTAACCCTAACCCTAACCCTACCCCGTACCCTTACCCTAACCCTAAACCTAACCCGTACCCTAACCCGTACCCTAACCCTAACCCTAACCCGTACCCTAACCCTAATCCGTACCCTAACCCAAACCCTAACCCTAACCCTAACCCGTACCCTAAACCTAACCCTAACCCTAACCCTAAACCTAACCCGTACCCTAAACCTAACCCTAACCCTAACCCTAACACTAACCCGTACCCTAACACTCACCCTAACCCTAACCCGTACCCTAACCCTCACCCTAACCCTAACCGTAACCCTAACCCGTACGCTAACACTAACACTAACCCTAACCCTAAACCTAACCCGTAACCTAACCCTAAACCTAACCCTAACCCTAACCCGTACCCTAACCCGTACCCTAAACCTAACCCTAGCCTGTACCCTAACCCTAACCCGTACCCTAACCCTAACCCTAAGCCTAACCCTAACTCTTACCCTAACCCGTACCCTAAACCTAACCCTATCTCTAACCCTAACCCGTACCCTAACCCTAACCCTAACCCTAACCCTAACCCGTACCCTAACCCGTAACCTAACCCTAACCCTAACCCTAACCTTAACCCGTACCCTAACCAGTACCCAAACCCTAACCCTAACCCGTACCCTAACCCTAACCCTAACACTAACCCTAACCCTAACACGTACCCTTACCCTACCCTTAACACGTACCCTAACCCTAACCCTAACCCTAACCCTAACCCTTTCCTAACCCTAACCCTAAACCTAACCCTAACCCGTACCCTAACACTAACCGTTATCGTAACCCTAACCCTAACCCTAAACCTAACCCTAACCCTAACCCGTACGCTAACCCTAACCCGAACCCTAACCCTAACACTAACCCATACCATAACCCTAACCCGTACCCTAACCCTAACCCTTACCCTAATCCTAACCCTAACCCCTAACCCTAACCCTAACCCGTACCCTAACCCTAACTCTAATCCGTACCCTAACCCTAACCTGTACCCTAAACCTAATCCTAACCCTAACCCTAACCCTAACCCATACCCTAACCCTAACCGGTACCCTAACCCTAACACGTACCCTAACACATACCCTAACCCTAACACTAAACGTAACCCGTACCCTAACCCGTACCCTAACCCTAACCCTAACTCTAACCCTAAACCTAACCCTAACCCGTACCCTAACCCTTACACTAAACCTAACCCTAACCTGTACCCTAACACTAATCCTAACCCTAACCCTAACCCGTACCCTAACCCTAATCCTAACCCTAACCCTAACCCCTAACCCTTAACCCTAACCCTAACCCTAACCCTAAACCTAACCCGTACATTAACACTAACACTAACCCTAACCCTAACTCTAACCCGTACCCTAAACCTAAACCTTACCCTAACCCTAACCCTAACCCTTAACCTAACCCTAATCCCTAACCCTAACTCTAACTCGTACCCTAAACCTAACCCTAAACCTAACCCGTACCTTAACCCTAACCCTAACCGTAACCCGTACCCTAACCCTAACCCTAACTAGTACACTAACCCTAACCCTAACCCGTTCCCTAACCTTAACCCGTACCCTAACCCTAACCCGTACCCTAACCAGTACCCTAACCCGTACCCTAACCCTAACCCGTACCCTAACCCTAACCCTAACCCTAACCCAACCCTAAACCTAACCCGTACCCTAAACCTAACCCTAACCCTAACCCAAGCCTAACCGTAACCCGACTCTAACCCTAACCCTAAACCGTACCCTAGCACGTACCCTAACCCTAACCCATACCTTAACCCTAACCCGTACCCTAACCCTAACCCTAAACCTAACCCTAACCTGTACCCTAACCCTAACCCTAACCCTTTCCTAAACCTAACCCTAACCCTAACCCTAACCGGTACCCTAACCCTAACCCGTACCCTAACCCGTACCCTAACCCTAACCCTAACCCTAACCCTAACCCGCACCTTAACCCGTACCCTAACCCTAACACTAACCCTAACCCTGACCACTAACACCCAACCCTAAACCTAACCCTAACCCGTACCCTAACCCTAACCCTAACCCTAACCCTAACCCGTACCCTAACCCTAACCCTAACCCGTACCCTAACCCTAACCCTAACACTAACCATAACTCGTTGCTAAACCTAACCCTAACCCTAACCCTAGCCCTAACCCTAACCCGTACCCTAACCCTAACCATAACCCTAACCCTAACCCGTAACCTAACCCTAAACCTAACCCGTACCCTAACCCTAACCCTAACCCGTACCCTAACCCTAACCCTAACTCTAACCCTAAACCATACCCTAACCCGTACCCTAAACCTCACCCTAACCCGAACCCTTTTCTAACCCTAAACCTAACCCTAACACTAACTCTAACCCGTACCCTAACGCTAACCCGTACCCTAACCCTAACCCTAACCCTAACAGTAACCCTAACCCGTACGCTAACACTAACAGTAACCCTAATCCTAACCCTAACCCGTACCCTAACACTAACCCTAACCCGTACCCTAACCCGTACCCTAACCCGTACCCTAACCCTAACCCTAACCCTAACCCTACCCTATACTAACCCGTACCCTATCCCTAACCCTAACCCGTACCCTAACACGTACCCTAACCCTAACCCGTACCTTAACCCTAAACCGTACCCTAACACTAACCCTAAACCTAACCCTAAACCGTACCCTAACCCTAACCCTAACCCTTTCCTAAACCTAACCCTAACCCTAAACCTAACCCGTACCCTAACCCTAACCCGTACCCTAACCCGTACCCTAAACCTAACCCTAACCCTAACCCGTACACTAACCCTAACCCTAACCTTAACACTAACGCGTACCCTAACCCTAACCCGTACCCTAACCCGTACCCTAACCCTAACCCTAACCCTAAACCTAACCCTAACCCCTAACCCTAACCCTAACCCGTAACCTAAACCTAAACCTAACCCGTACCCTAACCCTAACCCTAACCCAAACCCTAACCCGTACCCTAACCCTAACCCTAAGCTTAACATTAACCCGTACCCTAACCCTAACCCGTACCCTAACCCGTACCCTAAACCTAACCCTAACCCTAAACCTAACCCTAACCCCTAACCCTAACCCTAACCCGTACCCTAAACCTAACCCTAACCCGTACCCTAACCCTAACCCTAACCCTAACCCTTTGCTAACCCTAACACTAACCCTAACCCTAATCCTAACCCTAACCCTAACCCGTACCCTAACCCTAACCCTAACGCTAACCCTAACCCTAACCCGTATCCTAACCCTAACCCTAACCCTAACCCGTACCCTAAACCTAACCCTAACCCTAACCCAAACCCGTACCCTAACCCGTACCATAACCCGTACCCTAAACCTAAACCGTACCCTAACCCGTACCCTAACCCTAACCCTAACCCTAACCTATACCCTAAACCTGATCCTAACCCTAACCCTAACCCTAACCCGTACCCTAACCCTTACACTAAACCTAACCCTAACCCATACGCTAACCCTAACACTAACCCTAACCCTAACCCGTACCCTAACCCTAACCCTAACCCTAACACTAACCCTAACCCTAACCCGTACCCTAACCCTAACCCTAACCTATACCTTAACCCTAACCCTAACACTAACCCTAACCCTAACCCGTACCCTAACCCTAACCATAATCCCAACCCGTACCCTAATGCTAACCCTAACCCTAAACCTAACCCTAACCCGTACACTAACCCTAACACTAACCCTAACCCGTACCCTAACCCTAACCCTAACCCTAACCCTAACCCTAACCCTAACCGGTACCCTAACCCTGAAACGTACCCTAACCCGTACCCTAACCCTAACCCTAAACCGTACCCTAAACCTAATCCTAACCCTAACCCTAACCCTAACCCGTACCCTAACCCTTACCCTAAACCTAACCCTAACCCGTACCCTAACCCTAATCCTAACTCTAACACTAACCCTTTCCCTAACCCGTACCCTAACCCTAACCCTAAAACTAACTCGTACCCTAACACGTACCCTAACCCTAACACTAACCCTAACCCTAAACCGTACTCTAAACCTAACCCTAACCTTTACCCTAACCCTAACCCGTACCCTAACCCTAAACCTAACCCTAAACCTAACCCTAAACCGTACCCTAAACCTAACCCTAACTGTAACCCTAACCCATACCCTAAACTTAACCCTAACCCGTAACCTAACCCGTAACCTAACCCGTACCCTAACCCGTACCCTAACACTAACCCTAACCCTAACCCGTACCCTAACCCTACCCTTATCCCGTAGCCTAACCCTAACCCTAACCCTAACCCTTTCCTAACCCTAACCCTAACCCTAACCCGTACCCTAACCCGTACCCTAACCCTAACCCGTACCCTAACCCTAAACCTAACCCTAAACCAAACCCTAACCCTAACCCGTACGCTAACCCTAACACTAACCCGTACCCTAACCCTAACCGGTACCCTAACCCTAACACGTACCCTAACCCTTACCCTAACCCTAACCCTAACCCTAACCTGTACCATAAACCTAACCCTAACCCTAACCCTAACCCGCACCCTAAAACTTACACTAAACCTAACCCTAACCCGTACGCTAACCCTAACACTAACCCTAACCCTAACCCGTACCCTAACCGTAACCCTAAACTTAACACTAACCCTAACCCTAACCCTAACCCGTACCCTAAACCTAACCCTAACCCGTACCCTAACCCTAACCCGTACCCTAACCCTAACCCTAACGCGTACCCTAAACCTAACCCTAACCCTAACCCTAACACTAATCGTACCCTAACCCTAAACCTAACCCTAACCTGTACCCTAAACCTGATCCTAACCCTAACCCTAACCCTAACCCGTACCCTAACCCTTACACTAAACCTAACCCTAACCCATACGCTAACCCTAACACTAACCCTAACCCTAACCCGTACCCTAACCCTAACCCTAACCCTAACACTAACCCTAACCCTAACCCGTACCCTAACCCTAACCCTAACCTATACCTTAACCCTAACCCTAACACTAACCCTAACCCTAACCCGTACCCTAACCCTAACCATAATCCCAACCCGTACCCTAACGCTAACCCTAACCCTAAACCTAACCCTAACCCGTACACTAACCCTAACACTAACCCTAACCCTAACCCGTACCCTAACCCTAACCCTAACCCTAACCCTAACCCTAACCCTAACCGGTACCCTAACCGTAAAACGTACCCTAACCCGTACCCTAACCCTAACCCTAAACCGTACAATAAACCTAATCCTAACCCTAACCCTAACCCTAACCCGTACCCTAACCCTTACCCTAAACCTAACCCTAACCCGTACCCTAACCCTAATCCTAACTCTAACACTAACCCTTTCCCTAACCCGTACCCTAACCCTAACCCTAAAACTAACTCGTACCCTAACCCGTACCCTAACCCTAACACTAACCCTAACCCTAAACCGTACTCTAAACCTAACCCTAACCTTTACCCTAACCCTAACCCGTACCCTAACCCTAAACCTAACCCTAAACCTAACCCTAAACCGTACCCTAAACCTAACCCTAACTGTAACCCTAACCCATACCCTAAACTTAACCCTAACCCGTACCCTAACCCGTAACCTAACCCGTACCCTAACCCGTACCCTAACACTAACCCTAACCCTAACCCATACCCTAACCCTACCCTTAACCCGTAGCCTAACCCTAACCCTAACCCTAACCCTTTCCTAACCCTAACCCTAACCCTAACCCGTACCCTAACCCGTACCCTAACCCTAACCCGTACCCTAACCCTAAACCTAACCCTAAACCAAACCCTAACCCTAACCCGTACGCTAACCCTAACACTAACCCGTACCCTAACCCTAACCGGTACCCTAACCCTAACACGTACCCTAACCCGTACCCTAACCCTAACCCTAACCCTAACCCTAACCTGTACCATAAACCTAACCCTAACCCTAACCCTAACCCGCACCCTAAAACTTACACTAAACCTAACCCTAACCCGTACGCTAACCCTAACACTAACCCTAACCCTAACCCGTACCCTAACCGTAACCCTAACCTTAACACTAACCCTAACCCTAACCC
Organism: Urocyon cinereoargenteus; assembly: GCA_032313775.1. Taxonomy (NCBI): domain Eukaryota; kingdom Metazoa; phylum Chordata; class Mammalia; order Carnivora; family Canidae; genus Urocyon; species Urocyon cinereoargenteus. The sequence continues at coordinate 192,448 of JAVLSZ010000220.1, read as the reverse complement.
TAACCCGTACCCTAAACCTAACCCTAACCCGTACCCTAACCCTAACCCGTACCCTAACCCTAACCCTAACGCGTACCCTAAACCTAACCCTAACCCTAACCCTAACACTAACCCGTACCCTAACCCTAAACCTAACCCTAATCTGTACCCTAAACCTAACCGTAAACCTAACCCTAACCCGTACCATAACCTAACCCTAACCCTAACCCTAACGCGTACCCTAAACCTAACCCTAACCCTAACCCTAACACTAACCCGTACCCTAACCCGTAACCTAAACCTAACCCGTACCCTAAACCTAATCCTAACCCTAACCCTAACCCTAACCTGTACCCTAACCCGTACCCTAACCCTAACCCGTACCCTAACCCTAACCCTAACCCTAAACCAAACACTAACCCTAACCCTAACCCTAACCCTAACCCTAACCCGTACCCTAAACCTAATCCTAACCCTAACCCTAACCCTTACCCTAACCCGTACCCTAATCCTAACTCGTACACTAACCCGTACCGTAACCCTAACCCTAACCCTAACACCTAACCCCTAACCCTAACCCTAACCTTATCCCTAACCCTAACCCGTAGTTTAACACTAACACTAACCCTAACCCTAACCCTAACCCGTAGCCTAAACCTAAACCTTACCCTAACCCTAACCCTAACACTTACCCTAACCCTCACCCCTAAACCTAACCCTAACCTGTACCCTAAACCTAACCCTAACCCTAACCCGTACCCTAACCCTAACCCTAACCCTAACCCGTACCCAAACCCTAACCCTAACCAGTACCCTAAACCAAACCCTAACCCGTACCCTAACCCTAAACCATACCCTAACCCTAACCCTAAACCTAACCCTAACCCGTACCCTAACCAGTACCCTAACCCTAACCCGTACCCTAACCCTAACCCTAACCCTAACCCAAGCCTAACCGTAACCAGTACCTTAACCCTAACCCTAAACCGTACCCTAGCACGTACCCTAACCCTAACCCGTACCTTAACCCTAAACCGTACCCTAACCCTAACCCTAACCCTAACCCTAACCCGTACCCTAACCCTAAACATAACCCTTTCCTAAACCTAACCCTAACCCTAAACCTAACCCGTACCCTAACCCTAACCCGTACCCTAACCCGTACCCTAAACCTAACCCGTACCCTAACCCTAACCCTAACACTAACCCTAACCCTAACACTAACACGTACCCTAACCCTAACCCTAACCCTAACCCGTACCCTAACCCTAACCCTAACACTAACCCTAACTCGTTGCTAAACCTAACCCTAAACCTAACCCTAGCCCTAACCCTAACCCGTACACTAACCCTAACCATAAACCTATCCCTAACACGTACCCTAACCCTAAACCTAACCCGTACCCTAACCCTAGCCCTAACCCGTACCCTAACCCTAACCCGTACCCTAACCATAACGCTAACCCTAACCGTAACCCTAACCCGTACGCTAACACTAACACTAACCCTAACCCTAAACCTAACCCGTAACCTAACCCTAACCCTAACCCGTACCCTAACCCGTACCCTAACCCGTACCCTAAACCTAACCCTAGCCCGTACCCTAACCCTAACCCGTACCCTAACCCTAACCCTAAGCCTAACCCTAACCCTTACCCTAACCCGTACCCTAAACCTAACCCTATCTGTAACCCTAACCCGTACCCTAACCCTAACCCTAACCCTAAACCTAACCCTAACCCGTACCCTAACCCGTAACCTAAACCTAACCCTAACTCTAACCCTAACACTAACCCTAAACCGTACCCTAACCGGTACCCTAACCCTAACCCTAACCCGTACCCTAACCCTAACCCTAACACTAACCCTAACCCTAACCCGTACCCTAACGCTACCCTTAACACGTACACTAAACCTAACCCTAACCCTAACCCTAACCCTTTCCTAACCCTAACCCTAACCCTAACCCTAACCCGTACCCTAACCCTAACTGTTACCGTAACCCTAACCCTAACCCTAAACCTAACCCTAACCCTAACCCGTACGCTAACCCTAACCCTAACCCTAACCCTAACACTAACCCATACCCTAACCCTAACCCGTAGCCTAACCCTAACCCTTACCCTAATCCTAACCCTAAACCCTAACCCTAACCCTAACCCGTACCCTAACCCTAACCCTAATCCGTACACTAACCCTAACCCGTACACTAAACCTAATAATAACCCTAACCCTAACCCTAAACCGTACCCTATCCCTAACCGGTACCCTAACCCTAACACGTACCCTAACCCATACCCTAACCCTAACACTAAACCTAAACCGTACCCTAACCCGTACCCTAACCCTAACCCTAACCCTAACCCGTACCATAACCCTTACCCTAAACCTAACCCTAACCTGTACCCTAACCCTAATCCTAACCCTAACCCTAATCCGTACCCTAACCCTAATCCTAACCCTAACACTAACCCCTAACCCCTAACCCTAAGCCTAACCCTAAACCTAAACCTAACGCGTACATTAACACTAACACTAACCCTAACCCTAACCCTAACCCGTACCCTAACCTTTACCCTAAACCTAACCCTAACCTGTAACCTAACCCTAATCCTAACCCTAACCCTAACCCGTACCCTAACCCTAAACCTAACCCTAACCCTAACCCCTAACCCCTAACCCTAACCCTAACCCTAACCCTAATCCTAACCCGTACATTAACACTAACACTAACCCTAACCCTAACCCTACCCCGTACCCTTACCCTAACCCTAAACCTAACCCGTACCCTAACCCGTACCCTAACCCTAACCCTAACCCGTACCCTAACACTAATCCGTACCCTAACCCTAACCCTAACCCTAACCCTAACCCGTACCCTAAACCTAACCCTAACCCTAACCCTAAAACTAACCCGTACCCTAAACCTAACCCTAACCCTAACCCTAACACTAACCCGTACCCTAACCCTAACCCTAACCCTAAACGTAACCCGCACCCTAACCCTAACCCTAACCCTAATCCTAACCCTAACCCCTAACACTAACCCTAACCCGTACCCTAACCCTAACCCTAACCCGTACCCTAAACCTAACCCTAACACTAACCCTAACCCTAACCCGTACCCTAACCCTAACCTTAAACCGTACCCTAACCCTAACCCTAACCCTAACCCTTTCCTAACCCTAACCCTAACCCTAAACCTAACCCTAACACTAACCCGTACCCTATCCCTAACCCGTACCCTAACCCTAAACCTAACCCTAAACGTAACCCTAACCCTAACCCGTACGCTAACCCTAACCCTAACCCTAACACCAACCCTAACCCGTACCCTAACCCTAACCCGTACCCTAACCCTAACCCTAACCCTAATCCTAACCCTAACCCCTAACCCTGACCCTAAACCGTACCCTAACACTAACCCTAACCCTAACCCTAACCCTAACCCTAACCCGTACCCTTATCCTTAATCTAAACTTAACCCTAACCCGTACCCTAACCATTACCCTAAACCTAACCCTAACCCGTACGCTAACCCTAACACTAACCCTAACCATAACCCTAACCCGTACCCTAACCCTAACCCTAACCCTAACCCTAACCCTAACCCGTAACCTAAACCTAACCCTAACCCATACCCTAACCCTAACCCGTACCCTAACCCTTACCCTAAACCTAACCCTAACCTGTACCCTAACCCTAATCCTAACCCTAACCCGAACCCGTACCCTAAACCTAACCCTAACCCGTACCCTAACCCTAACACTAACCCTAAACCTAAACCTAACCCTAACCCGTACCCTAACCCTAACCCGTACCCTAACCCTAACCCAAACCCGTACCCTAACCCTAACCCTAACCCGTACCCTAACCCTAACCCTAAACCGAACCCTAACCCTAACCCTAACCCTTACCCGTACCCTAACCCTAACCCGTACCTAACCCTAAACCTAACCCGTACCCTAACCCTAACCCTAACCCGTACTCTAACCCGTACCCTAACCCTAACCCGTACCCTAACACTAACACTAAACCTAACCCTAACCCTAACCCGTACCCTAACCCTAACACCTACCCTAACCCTAACCCTAACCCGTACCCTAAACCTACCCTAAACCTAACCCTAACCCGTACACTAACCGTAACCCTAACCCGTACCCTAACCCTAAACCTAACCCTAACCCTAACCCTAACCCGTAACCTAAACCTAACCCTAACCCATACACTAACCCTAACCCGTACCCTAACCCTAACCCTCACCCTAACCCTAACCCTAACCCGTACCCTAAACCTAACCCTAACCCTAACCCTAACCCGCACCCTAACCCTAACACTAACCCTAACCCTCACCCGTACCCTAACCCTAACACTAACCCTAAACCTAACCCGTACCCTAACCCTAACACTAACCCTAATCCTAACCCTAACCCCTAACCCTAACCCTAACCCGTACCCTAACCCTAAACCTAACCCGTACCCTAACCCTAACCCTAACACTAACCCTAACCCTAACCCGTACCCTAACCCTAACCTTAACCCGTACCCTAACCCTAACCCTAACCCTGACCCTAACCCTTTCCTAACCCTATCCCTAACCCTAAACCTAACCCTAACCCTAACCCGTACCCTAACCCTAACCTGTACCTAACCCTAACCCTAACCCTAAACCTAACCCTAACCCGTACCCTAACCCTAACCCATACCCTAACCCTAACCCTAACCCTAATCCTAACACTAACACCTAACCCTAAACCTAACCCGTACCCTACCCCTAACCCTAACCCGTACCCTAACACTAACCCGTACCGTAAACCTAATCCTAACCCCAAACCTAACCCTAACCTGTACCCTAACCCTAACCCGTACCCTAACCATAACGCTAACCCTAACCGTAACCCTAACCCGTACGCTAACACTAACACTAACCCTAACCCTAAACCTAACCCGTAACCTAACACTAACCCTAACCCTAACCCTAACCCGTACCCTAACCCGTACCCTAAACCTAACCCTAGCCCGTACCCTAACCCTAACCCGTACCCTAACCCTAACCCTAACCCTAAGCCTAACCCTAACCCTTACCCTAACCCGTACCCTAAACCTAACCCTATCTGTAACCCTAACCCGTACCCTAACCCTAACCCTAACCCTAAACCTAACCCTAACCCGTACCCTAACCCGTAACCTAAACCTAACCCTAACTCTAACCCTAACACTAACCCTAAACCGTACCCTAACCGGTACCCTAACCCTAACCCTAACCCGTACCCTAACCCTAACCCTAACACTAACCCTAACCCTAACCCGTACCCTAACGCTACCCTTAACACGTACACTAACCCTAACCCTAACCCTAACCCTAACCCTTTCCTAACCCTAACCCTAACCCTAACCCTAACCCGTACCCTAACCCTAACTGTTACCGTAACCCTAACCCTAACCCTAAACCTAACCCTAACCCTAACCCGTACGCTAACCCTAACCCTAACCCTAACCCTAACACTAACCCATACCCTAACCCTAACCCGTAGCCTAACCCTAACCCTTACCCTAATCCTAACCCTAAACCCTAACCCTAACCCTAACCCGTACCCTAACCCTAACCCTAATCCGTACCCTAACCCTAACCCGTACCCTAAACCTAATCCTAACCCTAACCCTAACCCTAAACCGTACCCTATCCCTAACCGGTACCCTAACCCTAACACGTACCCTAACCCATACCCTAACCCTAACACTAAACCTAAACCGTACCCTAACCGTACCCTAACCCTAACCCTAACCCGTACCATAACCCTTACCCTAAACCTAACCCTAACCTGTACCCTAACCATAATCCTAACCCTAACCCTAATCCGTACCCTAACCCTAATCCTAACCCTAACACTAACCCCTAACCCCTAACCCTAAGCCTAACCCTAAACCTAAACCTAACGCGTACATTAACACTAACACTAACCCTAACCCTAACCCTAACCCGTACCCTAACCCTTACCCTAAACCTAACCCTAACCTGTAACCTAACCCTAATCCTAACCCTAACCCTAACCCGTACCCTAACCCTAAACCTAACCCTAACCCTAACCCCTAACCCCTAACCCTAACCCTAACCCTAACCCTAATCCTAACCCGTACATTAACACTAACACTAACCCTAACCCTAACCCTACCCCGTACCCTTACCCTAACCCTAAACCTAACCCGTACCCTAACCCGTACCCTAACCCTAACCCTAACCCGTACCCTAACACTAATCCGTACCCTAACCCTAACCCTAACCCTAACCCTAACCCGTACCCTAAACCTAACCCTAACCCTAACCCTAAACCTAACCCGTACCCTAAACCTAACCCTAACCCTAACCCTAACACTAACCCGTACCCTAACCCTAACCCTAACCCTAAACGTAACCCGCACCCTAACCCTAACCCTAACCCTAATCCTAACCCTAACCCCTAACACTAACCCTAACCCTAACCCTAACCCTAACCCTAACACTTACCCTAACCCTCACCCCTAAACCTAACCCTAACCTGTACCCTAAACCTAACCCTAACCCTAACCCGTACCCTAACCCTAACCCTAACCCTAACCCGTACCCAAACCCTAACCCTAACCAGTACCCTAAACCAAACCCTAACCCGTACCCTAACCCTAAACATACCCTAACCCTAACCTAAACCTAACCCTAACCCGTACCCTAACCCGTACCCTAACCCTAACCCGTACCCCTAACCCTAACCCCTAACCCTAACCACCAAGCCTAACCGTAACCAGTACCTTAACCCTAACCCTAAACCGTACCCTAACACGTACCCTAACCCTAACCCCGTACCTAACCCTAACCGTACCCTAACCCTAACCCTAACCCTAACCCTAACCCGTACCCTAACCCTAAACATAACCCTTTCCTAAACCTAACCCTAACCCTAAACCTAACCCGTACCCTAACCCTAACCCGTACCCTAACCCGTACCCTAAACCTAACCCGTACCCTAACCCTAACCCTAACACTAACCCTAACCCTAACACTAACACGTACCCTAACCCTAACCCTAACCCTAACCCGTACCCTAACCCTAACCCCTAACACTAACCCTAACTCGTTGCTAAACCTAACCCTAAACCTAACCCTAGCCCTAACCCTAACCCGTACCCTAACCCTAACCATAAACCTATCCCTAACACGTACCCTAACCCTAAACCTAACCCGTACCCTAACCCTAACCCTAACCCGTACCATAACCCTAACCCGTACCCTAACCATAACGCTAACCCTAACCGTAACCCTAACCCGTACGCTAACACTAACACTAACCCTAACCCTAAACCTAACCGTAACCTAACCCTAACCCTAACCCTAACCACCGTACCCCTAACCCGTACCCTAAACCTAACCCTAGCCCGTACCCTAACCCTAACCCGTACCCCTAACCCTAACCCTAAGCCTAACCCTAACCCTTACCCTTACCCTAACCCGTACCCTAAACCTAACCCTATCTGTAACCCTAACCCGTACCCTAACCCTAACCCTAACCCTAACCAAGCCTAACCGTAACCAGTACCTTAACCCTAACCCTAAACCGTACCCTAGCACGTACCCTAACCCTAACCCGTACCTTAACCCTAAACCGTACCCTAACCCTAACCCTAACCCTAACCCTAACCCGTACCCTAACCCTAAACATAAACCTTTCCTAAACCTAACCCTAACCCTAAACCTAACCCGTACCCTAACCCTAACCCGTACCCTAACCCGTACCCTAAACCTAACCCGTACCCTAACCCTAACCCTAACACTAACCCTAACCCTAACACAAACACGTACCCTAACCCTAACCCTAACCCTAACCCGTACCCTAACCCTAACCCCTAACACTTACCCTAACTCGTTGCTAAACCTAACCCTAAACCTAACCCTAGCCCTAACCCTAACCCGTACCCTAACCCTAACCCGTACCCTAACCCTAACCATAAACCTATCCCTAACACGTACCCTAACCCTAAACCTAACCCGTACCCTAACCCCTAACCCTTACCCGTACCCTAAACCCTAACCCGTACCCTAACCATAACGCTAACCCTAACCGTAACCCTAACCCTTACGCTAACACTAACACTAACCCTAACCCTAAACCTAACCCGTAACCTAACCCTAACCCTAACCCTAACCCTAACCCATACCCTAACCCGTACCCTAAACCTAACCCTAGCCCGTACCCTAACCCTAACCCGTACCCTAACCCTAACCCTAAGCCTAACCCTAACCCTTACCCTAACCCGTACCCTAAACCTAACCCTATCTGTAACCCTAAACCCGTACCCTAACCCTAAACCCTAACCCTAAACCTAACCCTAACCCGTACCCTAACCCGTAACCTAAACCTAACCCTAACTCTAACCCTAACACTAACCCTAAACCGTACCCTAACCGGTACCCTAACCCTAACCCTAACCCGTACCCTAACCCTAACCCTAACACTAACCCCTAACCCTAACCCGTACCCTAACGCTACCCTTAACACGTACACTAACCCTAACCCTAACCCTAACCCTAACCCTTTCCTAACCCTAACCCTAACCCTAACCCTAACCCGTACCCTAACCCTAACTGTTACCGTAACCCTAACCCTAACCCTAAACCTAACCCTAACCCTAAACCCGTACGCTAACCCTAACCCTAACCCTAACCCTAACACTAACCCATACCCTAACCCTAAACCCGTAGCCTAACCCTAACCCCTTACCCTAATCCTAACCCTAAACCCTAACCCTAACCCTAACCCGTACCCTAACCCTAACCCTAATCCGTACACTAACCCTAACCCGTACACTAAACCTAATCCTAACCCTAACCCTAACCCTAAAACCGTACCCTATCCCTAACCGGTACCCTAACCCTAACACGTACCCTAACCCATACCCTAACCCTAACACTAAACCTAAAACCGTACCCTAACCCGTACCCTAACCCTAACCCTAACCCTAACCCGTACCATAACCCTTACCCTAAACCTAACACTAACCTGTACCCTAACCCTAATCCTAACCCTAACCCTAATCCGTACCCTAACCCTAATCCTAACCCTAACACTAACCCCCTAACCCCTAACCCTAAGCCTAACCCTAAACCTAAAACCTAACGCGTTACATTAACACTAACACTAACCCTAACCCTAACCCTAACCCTAACCCGTACCCTAACCCTTACCCTAAACCTAACCCTAACCTGTAACCTAACCCTAATCCTAACCCTAACCCTAACCCGTACCCTAACCCTAAACCTAACCCTAACCCTAACCCCTAACCCCTAACCCTAACCCTAACCCTAACCCTAATCCTAACCCGTACATTAACACTAACACTAACCCTAACCCTAACCCTACCCCGTACCCTTACCCTAACCCTAAACCTAACCCGTACCCTAACCCGTACCCTAACCCTAACCCTAACCCGTACCCTAACACTAATCCGTACCCTAACCCTAACCCTAACCCTAACCCTAACCCGTACCCTAAACCTAACCCTAACCCTAACCCTAAACCTAACCCGTACCCTAAACCTAACCCTAACCCTAACCCTAACACTAACCCGTACCCCTAACCCTAACCCTAAACCCTAAACGTAACCCGCACCCTAACCCTAACCCTAACCCTAATCCTAACCCTAACCCCTAACACTAACCCTAACCCGTACCCTAACCCGAACCCTAACCCGTACCCTAAACCTAACCCTAACACTAACCCTAACCCTAACCCGTACCCTAACCCTAACCTTAAAACCGTACCCTAACCCTAACCCTAACCCTAACCCTTTCCTAACCCTAACCCCTAACCCTAAACCTAACCCTAACACTAACCCGTACCCTATCCCTAACCCGTACCCTAACCCTAAACCTAACCCTAAACGTAACCCTAACCCTAACCCGTACGCTAACCCTAACCCTAACCCTAACACCAACCCTAACCCGTACCCTAACCCTAACCCGTACCCTAACCCTAACCCTAACCCTAATCCTAACCCTAACCCCTAACCCTGACCCTAAACCGTACCCTAACCCTAACCCTAACCCGTACCCTAACCCTAAACCCGTACCCTAAACCTAATCCTAACCCTAACCCTAACCCTAAACTGTACCTAACCCTAACCCGTACCCTAACACTAACCCTAACCCTAACCCTAACCCTAACCCTAACCCGTACCCTTATCCTTAATCTAAACTTAACCCTAACCCGTACCCTAACCCTTACCCTAAACCTAACCCTAACCCGTACGCTAACCCTAACACGAACCCTAACCCTAACCCTAACCCGTACCCTAACCCTAACCCTAACCCTAACCCTAAGCCTAACCCTAACCCGTAACCTAAAACCTAACCCTAACCCATACCCTAACCCTAACCCGTACCCTAACCCTTACCCTAAACCTAACCCTAACCTGTACCCTAACCCTAATCCTAACCCTAACCCGAAACCCGTACCCTAAACCTAACCCTAACCCGTACCCTAACCCTAACACTAACCCTAAACCTAAACCTAACCCTAACCCGTACCCTAACCCTAACCCGTACCCTAACCCTAACCCAAACCCGTACCCTAACCCTAACCCTAACCCGTACCCTAACCCTAACCCTAAACCGAACCCTAACCCTAAACCCTAACCCTTACCCGTACCCTAACCCTAACCCGTACCTAACCCTAAACCTAACCCGTACCCTAACCCTAACCCTAACCCGTACTCTAACCCGTACCCTAACCCTAACCCGTACCCTAACACTAACACTAAACCTAACCCTAACCCTAACCCGTACCCTAACCCTAACACCTACCCTAACCCTAACCCTAACCCGTACCCTAATCCTACCCTAAACCTAACCCTAAACCCGTACACTAACCGTAACCCTAACCCGTACCCTAACCCTAAACCTAACCCTAACCCTAACCCTAACCCGTAACCTAAAACCTAACCCTAACCCATACACTAACCCTAACCCGTACCCTAACCCTAACCCTCACCCTAACCCTAACCCTAACCCTAACCCGTACCCTAAAACCTAACCCTAACCCTAACCCTAACCCGCACCCTAACCCTAACACTAACCCTAACCCTCACCCGTACCCTAACCCTAACACTAACCCTAACCCTAACCCGTACCCTAACCCTAACACTAACCCTAATCCTAACCCTAACCCCTAACCCTAACCCTAACCCGTACCCTAACCCTAAACCTAACCCGTACCCTAACCCTAACCCTAACACTAACCCTAACCCTAACCCGTACCCTAACCCTAACCTTAACCCGTACCCTAACCCTAACCCTAACCCTGACCCTAACCCTTTCCTAACCCTATCCCTAACCCTAAACCTAACCCTAACCCTAACCCGTACCCTAACCCTAACCTGTACCTAACCCTAACCCTAACCCTAAACCTAACCCTAACCCGTACCCTAACCCTAACCCATACCCTAACCCTAACCCTAACCCTAATCCTAACACTAACCCTAACCCTAAACCTAACCCGTACCCTACCCCCTAACCCTAACCCGTACCCTAACACTAACCCGTACCGTAAACCTAATCCTAACCCCAAACCTAACCCTAACCTGTACCCTAACCCTAACCCGTACCCTAACCATAACGCTAACCCTAACCGTAACCCTAACCCGTACGCTAACACTAACACTAACCCTAACCCTAAACCTAACCCGTAACCTAACCCTAAACCCTAACCCTAACCCTAACCCGTACCCTAACCCGTACCCTAAACCTAACCCTAGCCCGTACCCTAACCCTAACCCGTACCCTAACCCTAACCCTAACCCTAAGCCTAACCCTAACCCTTACCCTAACCCGTACCCTAAAACCTAACCCTATCTGTAACCCTAACCCGTACCCTAACCCTAACCCTAACCCTAAACCTAACCCTAACCCGTACCCTAACCCGTAACCTAAACCTAACCCTAACTCTAACCCTAACACTAACCCTAAACCGTACCCTAACCGGTACCCTAACCCTAACCCTAACCCGTACCCTAACCCTAACCCTAACACTAACCCTAACCCTAACCCGTACCCTAACGCTACCCTTAACACGTACACTAACCCTAACCCTAACCCTAACCCTAACCCTTTCCTAACCCTAACCCTAACCCTAACCCTAACCCGTACCCTAACCCTAACTGTTACCGTAACCCTAACCCTAACCCTAAACCTAACCCTAACCCTAACCCGTACGCTAACCCTAACCCTAACCCTAACCCTAACACTAACCCATACCCTAACCCTAACCCGTAGCCTAACCCTAACCCTTACCCTAATCCTAACCCTAAACCCTAACCCTAACCCTAACCCGTACCCTAACCCTAACCCTAATCCGTACCCTAACCCTAACCCGTACCCTAAAACCTAATCCTAACCCTAAAACCTAACCCTAAACCGTACCCTATCCCTAACCGGTACCCTAAC
>JAVLSZ010000220.1:172500-175000 GCA_032313775.1 Urocyon cinereoargenteus | reverse complement strand
CTATCCCGTACCCTAACCCTTACCTAAACCTTACCCTAACCTGTACCCTAACCCTAATCCTAACCCTAACCCTAACCCGTAACCTAACCCTATCCTAACCCTAACCCTAACCCCTAACACCTAACCCTAACCCTAAACCTAACCCTAAACCTAACCCGTACCCTAAACCTAACCCTAACCCGTACCCTAAACCTAACCCTAACCCTAACCCTAAACCTAACCCTAACCCGTACCCTAACCCTAACCCATACCCTAACCCTAACCCTAACCCTAATCCTAACACTAACACCTAACCCTAAACCTAACCCGTACCCTACCCCTAACCCTAACCCGTACCCTAACACTAACCCGTACCGTAAACCTAATCCTAACCCCAAACCTAACCCTAACCTGTACCCTAACCCTAACCCGTACCCTAACACTAACCCTAACCCTAACCCCTAACCCTAACCCTAACCCGTATCCTAACCCTAACCGGTACCCTAACCCTAACACGTACCCTAACCCGTACCCTAACCCTAACCCTAACCCTAAACCTAACCCTAACCCGTACCCTAAACCTAACCCTAACCCTAACCTTAACCCTAACCCGTACCCTAACCCTTACCCTAAACTTAACCCTAACCCATACCCTAAAACTAATCCTAACCCTAACCCTAACCCTTACCCTAACCCGTACCCTAATCCTAACTCGTACGCTAACCCGTACCCTAACCCTAACCCTAACCCTAACCCTAACACCTAACACCTAACCCTAACCCTAACCCTATCACTAACCCTAACCCGTAGTTTAACACTAACACTAACACTAAACCTAACCCTAACCCGTAGCCTAAACCTAAACCTTACCCTAACCCTAACCCTAACCCTTACCATAACCCTCACCCCTAAACCTAACCCTAAACCGTACCCTAAACCTAACCCTAACCCTAACCCGTACCCTAACCCCAACCGTAACCCTAACCCGTACCCAAAACCTAACCCTAACCAGTACCCTAAACCAAACCCTAACCCGTACCCTAACCCTAAACCATACCCTAACCCTAACCCTAACCCTAACCCGTACCCTAACCCGTACCCTAACCCTAAATCGTACCCTAACCCTAACCCTAACCCTAACCCAAGCCTAACCGTAACACGTACCCTAACCCTAACCCTAAACCGTACCCTAGCACGTACCCTAACCCTAACCCGTACCTTAACCCTAACCCCTACCCTAACCCTAACCCTAACCCTAACCCTAACCCGTACCCTAACCCTAACCCTAAACCTTTCCTAAACCTAACCCTAACCCTAACCCTAACCCTAACCCTAACCCTAAGCCGTCCCTAACCCTAACCCGTACCCTAACCCGTACCCTAACCCTAACCCTAACCCTAACCCGTACCCTAACCCTAACCCGAACCCTAACACTAACCCGTACCCTAACCCTAACCCGCACCCTAACCCGTACCCTAACCCTAACACTAACCCTAACCCTGACCACTAACCCCTAACCCTAACCCTAACCCTAACCCGTACCCTAACCCTAACCCTAACCCTAACCCTAAACCTAACCCTAACCCGTACCCTAACCCTAACCCTAACCCGTACCCTAACCCTAACCCTAACACTAACCCTAACTCGTTGCTAAACCTAACCCTAACCCTAACCCTAGCCCTAACCCTAACCCGTACCCTAACCCTAACCATAACCCTAACCCTAACCCGTACCCTAACCCTAAACCTAACCCGTACCCTAAACCTAACCCTAACCCGTACCCTAAACCTAACCCTAACCCTAACCCTAAACCATACCCTAACCCGTACCCTAAACCTCACCCTAACCCGAACCCTTTTCTAACCCTAACCCTAAACCTAACACTAACCCTAACCCGTACCCTAAACCTAAACCGTACCCTAACCCTAACCCTAACCCTAACCCTAACCGTAACCCTAACCCGTACGCTAACACTAACACTAACCCTAACGCTAAACCTAACCCGTAACCTAACCCTAACCCTAACCCTAACCCTAACCCGTACCCTACCCCGTACCCTAAACCTAAACCTAGCCCTCACCCTAACCCTAACCCGTACCCTAACCCTAACCCTAAGCCTAACCCTAACTCTTACCCTAACCCGTACCCTAAACCTAACCCTATCTCTAACCCTAACCCGTACCCTAACCCTAACCCTAACCCTAACCCGACCCTAACCCGTAACCTAACCCTAACCCTAACCCTAACCTTAACCCTATCTCGTACCCTAACCGGTACCCTAACCCTAACCCTAACCCGTACCATACCCTACCCTTAACACGTACCCTAACCCTAACCCTAACCCTAACCCTAACCCTTTCCTAACCCTAACCCTAACCCTAACCCTAACCCTAACCCGTACCCTAACCCTAACCGTTACCGTAACCCTAACCCTAACCCTAAACCTAACCCTAACCCTAACCCGTAGGCTAACCCTAACCCTAACCCTAACCCAAACACTAACCCATAACCTAACCCTAAC
>JAVLSZ010000220.1:145000-167500 GCA_032313775.1 Urocyon cinereoargenteus | reverse complement strand
CTCTAACCCGTACCCTAAACCTAAACCTTACCCTAACCCTAAACCTAACCCTTAACCTAACCCTAATCCCTAACCCTAACTCTAACTCGTACCCTAAACCTAACCCTAAACCTAACCCGTACCTTAACCCTAACCCTAACCCTAACCCGTACCCTAACCCTAACCCTAACTAGTACCCTAACACTAACCCTAACCCGTTCCCTAACCTTAACCCGTACCCTAACCCTAACCCTAACCCGTACCCTAACCCGTACCCTAACCCGTACCCTAACCCTAACCCGTACCCTAACCCTAACACTAACCCTAACCCAACCCTAACCCTAACCCGTACACTAACCCTAACCCTAACCCTAACCCAAGCCTAACCGTAACCCGACTCTAACCCTAACCCTAAACCGTACCCTAGCACGTACCCTAACCCTAACCCGTACCTTAACCCTAACCCATACCCTAACCCTAACCCTAAACCTAACCCTAACCCGTACCCTAACCCTAAACCTAACCCTTTCCTAAACCTAACCCTAACCCTAACCGGTAGCCTAACCCTAACCCGTACCCTAACCCGTACCCTAACCCTAACACTAACCCTAACCCTAACCCGCACCCTAACCCGTACCCTAACCCTAAGACTAACCCTAACTCTGACCACTAACCCCCAACCCTAAACCTAACCCTAACCCGTACCCTAACCCTAACCCTAACCCTAACCCTAACCCTAACCCGTACCCTAACCCTAACCCTAACCCGTACCCTAAACCTAAACCTAACTCTAACCATAACTCATTGCTAAACCTAACCCTAACCCAACCCTAGCCCTAACCCTAACCCGTACCCTAACCCTAACCATAACCCTAACCCTAACCCGTACCCTAACCCTAAACCTAACCCGTACCCTAACCCTAACCCTAAACCGTACCCTAATCCTAACCCTAACCCTAACCCTAAACCATACCCTAACCCGTACCCTAAACCTCACCCTAACCCGAACCCTTTTCTAACCCTAAACCTAACCCTAACACTAACACTAACCCGTACCCTAACCCTAACCCGTGCCCTAACCCTAACGCTAACCCTAACAGTAACCCTAAACCGTACGCTAACACTAACACTAACCCTAACCCTAAACCTAACCCGTAACCTAACCCTAACCCTAACACTAACCCTAACCCGTACCCTAACCCGTACCCTAAACCTAACCTTAGCCCGTACCCTAACCCTAACCCGTACCCTAACCCTAACCCTAAGCCTAACCCTAACCTTTACCCTAAACCGTACCCTAAACCTAACCCTATCCCTAACCCTAACCCGTACCCTAACCCTAACCCTAACCCTAACCCTAAACCGTACCCTAACCCGTAACCTAACCCTAACGCTAACCCTAACCCTAACCCTAACCCTAACCCTAAACCTAACCCGTACATTAACACTAACACTAAACCTAACCCTAACCCTAACCCGTACCCTAAACCTAAACCTTACCCTAACCATAACCCTAACCTTAACCTAACCCTAATCCCTAACCCTAACCCTAACTCGTACCCTAAACCTAACCCTAAACCTAACCCGTACCCTAACCCTAACCCTAACCCTAACCCGTACCCTAAACCTAACCCTAACCAGTACCCTAACGCTAACCCTAACCCGTTCCCTAACCCTAACCCGTACCCTCACCCTAACCCTAACCCTAACCCTAACCCGTACCCTAACCCGTACCCTAACCCTAACCCTAAACCTAACCCTACACTAAACCTAACCCGTACCCTAACCCTAACCCTAACCCGTACCCTAACACGTACCCTAACCCTAACCCGTACCTTAACCCTAACCCGTACCCTAACACTAACCCTAAACCTAACCCTAACCCGTACCCTAACCCTAAACCTAACCCTTTCCTAAACCTAACCCTAACCCTAACCCTAACCCGTACCCTAACCCTAACCCGTACCCTGACCCGTACCCTAACCCTAACCCTAACCCTAACCCGTACCCTAACCCTAACCCTAACCTTAACACTAACGCGTACCCTAACCCTAACCCGTACCCTAACCCGTACCCTAACCCTAACCCTAACCCTAAACCTAACCCTAACCCCTAACCCTAACCCTAACCCGTACCCTAAACCTAAACCTAACCCGTACCCTAACCCTAACCCTAACCCAAACCCTAACCCGTACCCTAACCCTAACCCTAACCTTAACATTAACCCGTACCCTAACCCTAACCCGTACCCTAACCTGTACCCTAAACCTAACCCTAACCCTAAACCTAACCCTAACCCCTAACCCTAACCCTAACCCGTACCCTAAACCTAACCCTAACCCGTTCCCTAACCCTAACCCTAACCCTAACCCTTTGCTAACCCTAACACTAACCCTCACCCTAATCCTAACCCTAACCCTAACCCGTACACTAACCCTAACCCTAACCCTAACCCTAACCCGTATCCTAACCCTAACCCTAACACTAACCCGTACCCTAACCCTAACCCTAACCCTAACCCAAACCCGTACCCTAACCCGTACCCTAACCCGTACCCTAAACCTAAACCGTACCCTAACCCGTACCCTAACCCGTACCCTAAACCTAAACCGTACCCTAACCCGTACCCTAACCCTACCCTTAACCCGTAGCCTAACCCTAACCCTAACCCTAACCCTTTCCTAACCCTAACCCTAACCCTAACCCGTACCCTAACCCGTACCCTAACCCTAACCCGTACCCTAACCCTAACCCTAACCCTAAACCAAACCCTAACCCTAACCCGTACGCTAACCCTAACACTAACCCGTACCCTAACCCTTACCGGTACACTAACCCTAACACGTACCCTAACCCGTACCCTAACCCTAACCCTAACCCTAAACCTAAACTGTACCATAAACCTAAACCCTAACCCTAACCCGCACCCTAAAACTTACACTAAACCTAAACCTAACCCGTACGCTAACCCTAACACTAACCCTAACCCTAACCTGTACCCTAACCGTAACCCTAACCCTAACACTAACCCTAACCCTAACCCGTACCCTAAACCTAACCCTAACCCGTACCCTAACCCTAACCCGTACCCTAACCCTAACTCTAACGCGTACACTAAACCTAACCCTAACCCTAACACTAACCCGTACCCTAACCCTAAACCTAACCCTAATCCGTACCCTAAACCTAACCGTAAACCTAACCCTAACCCGTACCATAACCTAACCCTAACCCTAACCCTAACGCGTACCCTAAACCTAACCCTAACCCTAACACTAACCCGTACCCTAACCCTAACCCTAACCCGTACCCTAAACCTAACCCGTACCCTAAACCTAATCCTAACCCTAACCCTAACCCTAACCCGTACCCTAACCCGTACCCTAACCCTAACCCTAACCCTAACCCTAAACCAAACACTAACCCTAACCCTAACCCTAACCCTAACCCTAACCCCGTACCCTTATCCTTAACCTAAACTTAACCCTAACCCGTACCCCTAACCCTTACCCTAAACCTAACCCTAACCCATACGCTAACCCTAACACTAACCCTAAACCTAACCCTAACCCGTACCCTAACCCTAACCCTAACCCTAACCCTAACCCGTAACCTAAACCTAACCCTAACCCTTACCCTAACCCTAACCCGTACCCTAACCCTAACCCTCACCCTAACCCTAACCCGTACCCTAACCCGTACCCTAAACCTAACCCTAACCCTAACCCTAACCCTAACCCGCACCCTAACCCTAACACTAACCCTAACCCTCACCCGTACCCTAACCCTAACCCTAACCCTAACCCTAACCCTAACCCTAACCCGTACCCTAACCCTAACCCTAACCGTAACCCTAACCCTAACCCCTAACACTAACCCTAACCCGTACCCTAAACCGTACCCTAACCCTCACCCTAACCCTAACCCTAACCCTAACCCTAAACCCTAACCCTAACCCTAACCCTAACCCGTACCCTAATCCTAACTCGTACACTAACCCGTACCCTAACCCTAACCCTAACCCTAACCCTAACACCTAACCCCTAACCATAACCCTAACCTTATCCCTAACCCTAACCCGTAGTTTAACACTAACACTAACCCTAACCCTAACCCTAACCCATAGCCTAAACCTAAACCTTACCCTAACCCTAACCCTAACCCTTACCCTAACCCTCACACATAAACCTAACCCTAACTTGTACCCTAAACCTAACCCTAACCCTAACCCGTACCCTAACCCTAACCCTAACCCGTACCCAAACCCTAACCCTAACCAGTACCCTAAACCAAACCCTAACCCGTACCCTAACCCTAAACCATACCCTAACCCTAACCCTAAACCTAACACTAACCCGTACCCTAAACCGTACCCTAACCCTAACCCGTTACCCTAACCCTAACCCTAACCCTAACCCAAGCCTAACCGTAACCAGTACCTTAACCCTAACCCTAAACCGTACCCTAGCACGTACCCTAACCCTAACCCGTACCATAACCCTAAACCGTACCCTAACCCTAACCCTAACCCTAACCCTAACCCGTACCCTAACCCTAACCATAACCCTTTCCTAACCTAAACCTAACCCTAACCCTAACCCTAACCCTAACCCGTACCCTAACCCTAACCCGTACCCTAACCCGTACCCTAACCCTAACCCTAACCCTAACCCGTACCCTAACATTAACCCTAAACCTAACACTAACCCGTACCCTAACGCTAAGCCGCACCCCCTAACCCGTACACTAACCCTAACACTAACCCTAACACTGACCACTAACCCCTAACCCTAACCCTAACCCTAACTCGTACCCTAACCCTAACCCTAACCCTAACCCTAACCCTAACCCGTACCCTAACACTAACCCTAACCCGTACCCTAACCCTAACCCTAACACTAACCCTAACTCGTTGCTAAACCTAACCCTAACCTAACCCTAGCCCTAACCCTAACCCGTACCCTAACCCTAACCATAACCCTAACCCTAACACGTACCCTAACCCTAAACCTAACCCGTACCCTAACCCTAACCCTAACACGTACCCTAACCCTAACCCGTACCCTAACCATAACGCTAACCCTAACCGTAACCCTAACCCGTACGCTAACACTAACACTAACCCTAACCCTAAACCTAACCCGTAACCTAACCCTAACCCTAACCCTAACCCTAACCCCGTACCCTAACCCGTACCCTAAACCTAACCCTAGCCCGTACCCTAACCCTAACCCGTACCCTAACCCTAACCCTAAGCCTAACCCTAACCCTTACCCCTAACCCGTACCCTAAACCTAACCCTATCTGTAACCCTAACCCGTACCCTAACCCTAACCCTAACCGTAAACCTAACCCTAACCCGTACCCTAACCCGTAACCTAACCCTAACCCTAACCTAACCCTAACCCTAAACCGTACCCTAACCGGTACCCTAACCCTAACCCTAACCCGTACCCTAACCCTAACCCTAACACTAACCCTAACCCTAACCCGTATCCTAACCCTACCCTTAACACGTACCCTAACCCTAACCCTAAACGTAACCCTAACCCTTTCCTAACCCTAACCCTAACCCTAACCCTAACCCGTACCCTAACCCTAACTGTTACCGTAACCCTAACCCTAACCCCAAACCTAACCCTAACCCTAACCCGTACGCTAACCCTAACCCTAACCCTAACCCTAACACTAACCCATACCCTAACCCTAACCCGTACCCTAACCCTAACCCTTACCCTAATCCTAACCCTAACCCCTAACCCTAACCCTAACCCGTACCCTAACCCTAACCCTAATCCGTACCCTAACCCTAACCCGTACCCTAAACCTAATCCTAACCCTAACCCTAACCCTAAACCGTACCCTATCCCTAACCGGTACCCTAACCCTAACACGTAACCTAACCCATACCCTAACCCTAACACTAAACCTAAACCGTACCCTAACCCGTACCCTAACCCTAACCCTAACCCTAACCCGTACCATAACCCTTACCCTAAACCTAACCCTAAACTGTACCCTAACCCTAATCCTAACCCTAACCCTAATCCGTACCCTAACCCTAATCCTAACCCTAACCCTAACCCTAACCCCTAACCCCTAACCCTAAGCCTAACCTTAACCCTAAACCTAACGCGTACATTAACACTAACACTAACCCTAACCCTAACCCTAACACGTACCCTAACCCTTACCCTAAACCTAACCCTAACCTGTAACCTAACCCTAATCCTAACCCTAACCCTAACCCGTACCCTAACCCTAAACCTAACCCTAACCCTAACCCCTAACCCCTAACCCTAACCCTAACCCTAACCCTAATCCTAACCCGTACATTAACACTAACACTAACCCTAACCCTAACCCTACCCCGTACCCTTACCCTAACCCTAAACCTAACCCGTACCCTAACCCGTACCCTAACCCTAACCCTAACCCGTACCCTAACCCTAATCCGTACCCTAACCCTAACCCTAACCCTAACCCTAACCCGTACCCTAAACCTAACCCTAACCCTAACCCTAACCCTAAACCTAACCCGTACCCTAAACCTAACCCTAACCCTAACCCTAACACTAACCCGTACCCTAACACTCACCCTAACCCTAACCCGTACCCTAACCCTCACCCTAACCCTAACCGTAACCCTAACCCGTACGCTAACACTAACACTAACCCTAACCCTAAACCTAACCCGTAACCTAACCCTAAACCTAACCCTAACCCTAACCCGTACCCTAAACCGTACCCTAAACCTAACCCTAGCCCGTACCCTAACCCTAACCCGTACCCTAACCCTAACCCTAAGCCTAACCCTAACTCTTACCCTAACCCGTACCCTAAACCTAACCCTATCTCTAACCCTAACCCGTACCCTAACCCTAACCCTAACCCTAACCCTAACCCGTACCCTAACCCGTAACCTAACCCTAACCCTAACCCTAACCTTAACCCGTACCCTAACCAGTACCCAAACCCTAACCCTAACCCGTACCCTAACCCTAACCCTAACACTAACCATAACCCTAACACGTACCCTTACCCTACCCTTAACACGTACCCTAACCCTAACCCTAACCCTAACCCTAACCCTTTCCTAACCCTAACCCTAACCCTAACCCTAACCCGTACCCTAACACTAACCGTTATCGTAACCCTAACCCTAAACCTAAACCTAACCCTAACCCTAACCCGTACGCTAACCCTAACCCGAACCCTAACCCTAACACTAACCCATAACCTAACCCTAACCCGTACCCTAACCCTAACCCTTACCCTAATCCTAACCCTAACCCCTAACCCTAACCCTAACCCGTACCCTAACCCTAACCCTAATCCGTACCCTAACCCTAACCTGTACCCTAAACCTAATCCTAACCCTAACCCTAACCCTAACCCATACCCTAACCCTAACCGGTACCCTAACCCTAACACGTACCCTAACACATACCCTAACCCTAACACTAAACGTAACCCGTACCCTAACCCGTACCCTAACCCTAACCCTAACTCTAACCCTAAACCTAACCCTAACCCGTATCCTAACCCTTACACTAAACCTAACCCTAACCTGTACCCTAACCCTAATCCTAACCCTAACCCTAACCCGTACCCTAACCCTAATCCTAACCCTAACCCTAACCCCTAACCCTTAACCCTAACCCTAACCCTAACCCTAAACCTAACCCGTACATTAACACTAACACTAACCCTAACCCTAACTCTAACCCGTACCCTAAACCTAAACCTTACCCTAACCCTAACCCTAACCCTTAACCTAACCCTAATCCCTAACCCTAACTCTAACTCGTACCCTAAACCTAACCCTAAACCTAACCCGTACCTTAACCCTAACCCTAACCGTAACCCGTACCCTAACCCTAACCCTAACTAGTACACTAACCCTAACCCTAACCCGTTCCCTAACCTTAACCCGTACCCTAACCCTAACCCGTACCCTAACCAGTACCCTAACCCGTACCCTAACCCTAACCCGTACCCTAACCCTAACCCTAACCCTAACCCAACCCTAAACCTAACCCGTACCCTAAACCTAACCCTAACCCTAACCCAAGCCTAACCGTAACCCGACTCTAACCCTAACCCTAAACCGTACCCTAGCACGTACCCTAACCATAACCCGTACCTTAACCCTAACCCGTACCCTAACCCTAACCCTAAACCTAGCCCTAACCTGTACCCTAACCCTAACCCTAACCCTTTCCTAAACCTAACCCTAACCCTAACCCTAACCGGTACCCTAACCCTAACCCGTACCCTAACCCGTACCCTAACCCTAACCCTAACCCTAACCCGCACCTTAACCCGTACCCTAACCCTAACACTAACCCTAACCCTGACCACTAACCCCCAACCCTAAACCTAACCCTAACCCGTACCCTAACCCTAACCCGAACCCTAACCCTAACCCGTACCCTAACCCTAACCCTAACCCGTACCCTAACCCTAACCCTAACACTAACCATAACTCGTTGCTAAACCTAACCCTAACCCTAACCCTAGCCCTAACCCTAACCCGTACCCTAACCCTAACCATAACCCTAACCCTAACCCGTAACCTAACCCTAAACCTAACCCGTACCCTAACCCTAACCCTAACCCGTACCCTAACCCTAACCCTAACTCTAACCCTAAACCATACCCTAACCCGTACCCTAAACCTCACCCTAACCCGAACCCTTTTCTAACCCTAAACCTAACGCTAACACTAACACTAACCCGTACCCTAACGCTAACCCGTACCCTAACCCTAACCCTAACCCTAACAGTAACCCTAACCCGTACGCTAACACTAACAGTAACCCTAACCCTAACCCTAACCCGTACCCTAACCCTAACCCTAACCCTAACCCGTACCCTAACCCTAACCCTAACCCTAACCCTACCCTAAACCTAACCCGTACCCTATCCCTAACCCTAACCCATACCCTAACACGTACCCTAACCCTAACCCGTACCTTAACCCTAAACCGTACCCTAACACTAACCCTAAACCTAACCCTAAACCGTACCCTAACCCTAACCCTAACCCTTTCCTAAACCTAACCCTAACCCTAACCCTAACCCGTACCCTAACCCTAACCCGTACCCTAACCCGTACCCTAAACCTAACCCTAACCCTAACCCGTACCCTAACCCTAACCCTAACCTTAACACTAACGCGTACCCTAACCCTAACCCGTACCCTAACCCGTACCCTAACCCTAACCCTAACCCTAAACCTAACCCTAACCCCTAACCCTAACCCTAACCCGTAACCTAAACCTAAACCTAACCCGTACCCTAACCCTAACCCTAACCCAAACCCTAACCCGTACCCTAACCCTAACCCTAAGCTTAACATTAACCCGTACCCTAACCCTAACCCGTACCCTAACCCGTACCCTAAACCTAAACCTAACCCTAAACCTAACCCTAACCCCTAACCCTAACCCTAACCCGTACCCTAAACCTAACCCTAACCCATACCCTAACCCTAACCCTAACCCTAACCCTTTGCTAACCCTAACACTAACCCTAACCCTAATCCTAACCCTAACCCTAACCCGTACCCTAACCCTAACCCTAACGCTAACCCTAACCCTAACCCGTATCCTAACCCTAACCCTAACCCTAACCCGTACCCTAAACCTAACCCTAACCCTAACCCAAACCCGTACCCTAACCCGTACCATAACCCGTACCCTAAACCTAAACCGTACCCTAACCCGTACCCTAACCCTAACCCTAACCCTAACCTGTACCCTAAACCTGATCCTAACCCTAACCCTAACCCTAACCCGTACCCTAACCCTTACACTAAACCTAACCCTAACCCATACGCTAACCCTAACACTAACCCTAACCCTAACCCGTACCCTAACCCTAACCCTAACCCTAACACTAACCCTAACCCTAACCCGTACCCTAACCCTAACCCTAACCTATACCTTAACCCTAACCCTAACACTAACCCTAACCCTAACCCGTACCCTAACCCGAACCATAATCCCAACCCGTACCCTAACGATAACCCTAACCCTAAACCTAACCCTAACCCGTACACTAACCCTAACACTAACCCTAACCCTAACCCGTACCCTAACCCTAACCCTAACCCTAACCCTAACCCTAACCGGTACCCTAACCCTAAAACGTACCCTAACCCGTACCCTAACCCTAACCCTAACCCGTACCCTAAACCTAATCCTAACCCTAACCCTAACCCTAACCCGTACCCTAACCCTTACCCTAAACCTAACCCTAACCCGTACCCTAACCCTAATCCTAACTCTAACACTAACCCTTTCCCTAACCCGTACCCTAACCCTAACCCTAAAACTAACTCGTACCCTAACCCGTACCCTAACCCTAACACTAACCCTAACCCTAAACCGTACTCTAAACCTAACCCTAAACTTTACCCTAACCCTAACCCGTACCCTAACCCTAAACCTAACCCTAAACCTAACCCTAAACCGTACCCTAAACCTAACCCTAACTGTAACCCTAACCCATACCCTAAACTTAACCCTAACCCGTACCCTAACCCGTAACCTAACCCGTACCCTAACCCGTACCCTAACACTAACCCTAACCCTAACCCGTACCCTAATCCTACCCTTAACCCGTAGCCTAACCCTAACCCTAACCCTAACCCTTTCCTAACCCTAACCCTAACCCTAACCCGTACCCTAACCCTAACCCGTACCCTAACCCTAACCCTAACCCTAAACCAAACCCTAACCCTAACCCGTACGCTAACCCTAACACTAACCCGTACCCTAACCCTAACCGGTACCCTAACCCTAACACGTACCCTAACCCGTACCCTAACCCTAACCCTAACCCTAACCCTAACCTGTACCATAAACCTAACCCTAACCCTAACCCTAACCCGCACCCTAAAACTTACACTAAACCTAACCCTAACCCGTACGCTAACCCTAACACTAACCCTAACCCTAACCCGTACCCTAACCGTAACCCTAACCTTAACACTAACCCTAACCCTAACCCTAACCCGTACCCTAAACCTAACCCTAACCCGTACCCTAACCCTAACCCGTACCCTAACCCTAACCCTAACGCGTACCCTAAACCTAACCCTAACCCTAACCCTAACACTAACCCGTACCCTAACCCTAAACCTAACCCTAATCTGTACCCTAAACCTAACCGTAAACCTAACCCTAACCCGTACCATAAACTAACCCTAACCCTAACCCTAACGCGAACCCTAAACCTAACCCTAACCCTAACCCTAACACTAACCCGTACCCTAACCCGTACCCTAAACCTAACCCGTACCCTAAACCTAATCCTAACCCTAACCCTAACCCTAACCCGTACCCTAACCCGTACCATAACCCTAACCCGTACCCTAACCCTAACCCTAAACCAAACACTAACCCTAACCCTAACCCTAACCCTAACACTAACCCTAACCCGTACCCTAAACCTAATCCTAACCCTAACCCTAACCCTTACCCTAACCCGTACCCTAATCCTAACTCGTACACTAACCCGTACCGTAACCCTAACCCTAACCCTAACACCTAACCCCTAACCCTAACCCTAACCTTATCCCTAACCCTAACCCGTAGTTTAACACTAACACTAACCCTAACCCTAAGCCTAACCCTAACTCTTACCCTAACCCGTACCCTAAACCTAACCCTATCTCTAACCCTAACCCGTACCCTAACCCTAACCCTAACCCTAACCCTAACCCTAACCCGTACCCTAACCCGTAACCTAACCCTAACCCTAACCCTAACCTTAACCCGTACCCTAACCAGTACCCAAACCCTAACCCTAACCCGTACCCTAACCCTAACCCTAACACTAACCCTAACCCTAACACGTACCCTTACCCTACCCTTAACACGTACCCTAACCCTAACCCTAACCCTAACCCTAACCCTTTCCTAACCCTAACCCTAACCCTAACCCTAACCCGTACCCTAACACTAACCGTTATCGTAACCCTAACCCTAAACCTAAACCTAACCCTAACCCTAACCCGTACGCTAACCCTAACCCGAACCCTAACCCTAACACTAACCCATAACCTAACCCTAACCCGTACCCTAACCCTAACCCTTACCCTAATCCTAACCCTAACCCCTAACCCTAACCCTAACCCGTACCCTAACCCTAACCCTAATCCGTACCCTAACCCTAACCTGTACCCTAAACCTAATCCTAACCCTAACCCTAACCCTAACCCATAACCTAACCCTAACTGGTACCCTAACCCTAACACGTACCCTAACACATACCCTAACCCTAACACTAAACGTAACCCGTACCCTAACCCGTACCCTAACCCTAACCCTAACTCTAAACCTAAACCTAACCCTAACCCGTACCCTAACCCTTACACTAAACCTAACCCTAACCTGTACCCTAACCCTAATCCTAACCCTAACCCTAACCCGTACCCTAACCCTAATCCTAACCCTAACCCTAACCCCTAACCCTTAACCCTAACCCTAACCCTAACCCTAAACCTAACCCGTACATTAACACTAACACTAACCCTAACCCTAACTCTAACCCGTACCCTAAACCTAAACCTTACCCTAACCCTAACCCTAACCCTTAACCTAACCCTAATCCCTAACCCTAACTCTAACTCGTACCCTAAACCTAACCCTAAACCTAACCCGTACCTTAACCCTAACCCTAACCGTAACCCGTACCCTAACCCTAACCCTAACTAGTACACTAACCCTAACCCTAACCCGTTCCCTAACCTTAACCCGTACCCTAACCCTAACCCGTACCCTAACCAGTACCCTAACCCGTACCCTAACCCTAACCCGTACCCTAACCCTAACCCTAACCCAACCCTAAACCTAACCCGTACCCTAAACCTAACCCTAACCCTAACCCAAGCCTAACCGTAACCCGACTCTAACCCTAACCCTAAACCGTACCCTAGCACGTACCCTAACCCTAACCCGTACCTTAATCCTAACCCGTACCCTAACCCTAACCCTAAACCTAACCCTAACCTGTACCCTAACCCTAACCCTAACCCTTTCCTAAACCTAACCCTAACCCTAACCCTAACCGGTACCCTAACCCTAACCCGTACCCTAACCCGTACCCTAACCCTAACCCTAACCCTAACACTAACCCGCACCTTAACCCGTACCCTAACCCTAACACTAACCCTAACCCTGACCACTAACCCCCAACCCTAAACCTAACCCTAACCCGTACCCTAACCCTAACCCTAACCCTAACCCTAACCCGTACCCTAACCCTAACCCTAACCCGTACCCTAACCCTAACCCTAACACTAACCATAACTCGTTGCTAAACCTAACCCTAACCCTAACCCTAGCCCTAACCCTAACCCGTACCCTAACCCTAACCATAACCCTAACCCTAACCCGTAACCTAACCCTAAACCTAACCCGTACCCTAAACCTAACCCTAACCCGTACCCTAACCCTAACCCTAACTCTAACCCTAAACCATACCCTAACCCGTACCCTAAACCTCACCCTAACCCGAACCCTTTTCTAACCCTAAACCTAACGCTAACACTAACACTAACCCGTACCCTAACGCTAACCCGTACCCTAACCCTAACCCTAACCCTAACAGTAACCCTAACCCGTACGCTAACACTAACAGTAACCCTAACCCTAACCCTAACCCGTACCCTAACCCTAACCCTAACCCAAACCCTAACCCGTACCCTAACCCGTACCCTAACCCTAACCCTAACCCTAACCCTACCCTAAACCTAACCCGTACCCTATCCCTAACCCTAACCCGTACCCTAACACGTACCCTAACCCTAACCCGTACCTTAACCCTAAACCGTACCCTAACACTAACCCTAAACCTAACCCTAAACCGTACCCTAACCCTAACCCTAACCCTTTCCTAAACCTAACCCTAACCCTAACCCTAACCCGTACCCTAACCCTAACCCGTACCCTAACCCGTACCCTAAACCTAACCCTAACCCTAACCCGTACCCTAACCCTAACCCTAACCTTAACACTAACGCGTACCCTAACCCTAACCCGTACCCTAACCCGTACCCTAACGCTAACCCTAACCCTAAACCTAACCCTAACCCCTAACCCTAACCCTAACCCGTAACCTAAACCTAAACCTAACCCGTACCCTAACCCTAACCTAACCCAAACCCTAACCCGTACCCTAACCCTAACCCTAAGCTTAACATTAACCCGTACCCTAACCCTAACCCGTACCCTAACCCGTACCCTAAACCTAACCCTAACCCTAAACCTAACCCTAACCCGTACCCTAACCCTAACCCTAACCTATACCTTAACCCTAACCCTAACACTAACCCTAACCCTAACCCGTACCCTAACCCTAACCATAATCCCAACCCGTACCCTAACGCTAACCCTAACCCTAAACCTAACCCTAACCCGTACACTAACCCTAACACTAACCCTAACCCTAACCCGTACCCTAACCCTAACCCTAACCCTAACCCTAACCCTAACCCTAACCGGTACCCTAACCCTAAAACGTACCCTAACCCGTACCCTAACCCTAACCCTAACCCGTACCCTAAACCTAATCCTAACCCTAACCCTAACCCTAACCCGTACCCTAACCCTTACCCTAAACCTAACCCTAACCCGTACCCTAACCCTAATCCTAACTCTAACACTAACCCTTTCCCTAACCCGTACCCTAACCCTAACCCTAAAACTAACTCGTACCCTAACCCGTACCCTAACCCTAACACTAACCCTAACCCTAAACCGTACTCTAAACCTAACCCTAACCTTTACCCTAACCCTAACCCGTACCCTAACCCTAAACCTAACCCTAAACCTAACCCTAAACCGTACCCTAAACCTAACCCTAACTGTAACCCTAACCCATACCCTAAACTTAACCCTAACCCGTACCCTAACCCGTAACCTAACCCGTACCCTAACCCGTACCCTAACACTAACCCTAACCCTAACCCGTACCCTAACCCTACCCTTAACCCGTAGCCTAACCCTAACCCTAACCCTAACCCTTTCCTAACCCTAACCCTAACCCTAACCCGTACCCTAACCCGTACCCTAACCCTAACCCGTACCCTAACCCTAACCCTAACCCTAAACCAAACCCTAACCCTAACCCGTACGCTAACCCTAACACTAACCCGTACCCTAACCCTAACCGGTACCCTAACCCTAACACGTACCCTAACCCGTACCCTAACCCTAACCCTAACCCTAACCCTAACCTGTACCATAAACCTAACCCTAACCCTAACCCTAACCCGCACCCTAAAACTTACACTAAACCTAACCCTAACCCGTACGCTAACCCTAACACTAACCCTAACCCTAACCCGTACCCTAACCGTAACCCTAACCTTAACACTAACCCTAACCCTAACCCTAACCCGTACCCTAAACCTAACCCTAACCCGTACCCTAACCCTAACCCGTACCCTAACCCTAACCCTAACGCGTACCCTAAACCTAACCCTAACCCTAACCCTAACACTAACCCGTACCCTAACCCTAAACCTAACCCTAATCTGTACCCTAAACCTAACCGTAAACCTAACCCTAACCCGTACCATAACCTAACCCTAACCCTAACCCTAACGCGTACCCTAAACCTAACCCTAACCCTAACCCTAACACTAACCCGTACCCTAAACCGTACCCTAAACCTAACCCGTACCCTAAACCTAATCCTAACCCTAACCCTAACCCTAACCCGTACCCTAACCCGTACCCTAACCCTAACCCGTACCCTAACCCTAACCCTAACCCTAAACCAAACACTAACCCTAACCCTAACCCTAACCCTAACCCTAACCCTAACCCGTACCCTAAACCTAATCCTAACCCGAACCCTAACCCTTACCCTAACCCGTACCCTAATCCTAACTCGTACACTAACCCGTACCGTAACCCTAACCCTAACCCTAACACCTAACCCCTAACCCTAACCCTAACCTTATCCCTAACCCTAACCCGTAGTTTAACACTAACACTAACCCTAACCCTAACCATAACCCGTAGCCTAAACCTAAACCTTACCCTAACCCTAACCCTAACACTTACCCTAACCCTCACCCCTAAACCTAACCCTAACCTGTACCCTAAACCTAACCCTAACCCTAACCCGTACCCTAACCCTAACCCTAACCCTAACCCGTACCCAAACCCTAACCCTAACCAGTACCCTAAACCAAACCCTAACCCGTACCCTAACCCTAAACCATACCCTAACCCTAACCCTAAACCTAACCCTAACCCGTACCCTAACCCGTACCCTAACCCTAACCCGTACCCTAACCCTAACCCTATCCCTAACCCAAGCCTAACCGTAACCAGTACCTTAACCCTAACCCTAAACCGTACCCTAGCACGTACCCTAACCCTAACCCGTACCTTAACCCTAAACCGTACCCTAACCCTAACCCTAACCCTAACCCTAACCCGTACCCTAACCCTAAACATAACCCTTTCCTAAACCTAACCCTAACCCTAAACCTAACCCGTACCCTAACCCTAACCCGTACCCTAACCCGTACCCTAAACCTAACCCGTACCCTAACCCTAACCCTAACACTAACCCTAACCCTAACACTAACACGTACCCTAACCCTAACCCTAACCCTAACCCGTACCCTAACCCTAACCCTAACACTAACCCTAACTCGTTGCTAAACCTAACCCTAAACCTAACCCTAGCCCTAACCCTAACCCGTACCCTAACCCTAACCATAAACCTATCCCTAACACGTACCCTAACCCTAAACCTAACCCGTACCCTAACCCTAACCCTAACCCGTACCCTAACCCTAACCCGTACCCTAACCATAACGCTAACCCTAAACGTAACCCTAACCCGTACGCTAACACTAACACTAACCCTAACCCTAAACCTAACCCGTAACCTAACCCTAACCCTAACCCGTACCCTAACCCGTACCCTAACCCGTACCCTAAACCTAACCCTAGCCCGTACCCTAACCCTAACCCGTACCCTAACCCTAACCCTAAGCCTAACCCTAACCCTTACCCTAACCCGTACCCTAAACCTAACCCTATCTGTAACCCTAACCCGTACCCTAACCCTAACCCTAACCCTAAACCTAACCCTAACCCGTACCCTAACCCGTAACCTAAACCTAACCCTAACTCTAACCCTAACACTAACCCTAAACCGTACCCTAACCGGTACCCTAACCCTAAACCTAACCCGTACCCTAACCCTAACCCTAACACTAACCCTAACCCTAACCCGTACCCTAACGCTACCCTTAACACGTACACTAACCCTAACCCTAACCCTAACCCTAAACCTTTCCTAACCCTAACCCTAACCCTAACCCTAACCCGTACCCTAACCCTAACTGTTACCGTAACCCTAACCCTAACCCTAAACCTAACCCTAACCCTAACCCGTACGCTAACCCTAACCCTAACCCTAACCCTAACACTAACCCATACCCTAACCCTAACCCGTAGCCTAACCCTAACCCTTACCCTAATCCTAACCCTAAACCCTAACCCTAACCCTAACCCGTACCCTAACCCTAACCCTAATCCGTACCCTAACCCTAACCCGTACCCTAAACCTAATCCTAACCCTAACCCTAAACCGTACCCTATCCCTAAACGGTACCCTAACCCTAACACGTACCCTAACCCATACACTAACCCTAACACTAAACCTAAACCGTACCCTAACCCGTACCCTAACCCTAACCCTAACCCTAACCCGTACCATAACCCTTACCCTAAACCTAACCCTAACCTGTACCCTAACCCTAATCCTAACCCTAACCCTAATCCGTACCCTAACCCTAATCCTAACCCTAACACTAACCCCTAACCCCTAACCCTAAGCCTAACCCTAAACCTAAACCTAACGCGTACATTAACACTAACACTAACCCTAACCCTAACCCTAACCCGTACCCTAACCCTTACCCTAAACCTAACCCTAACCTGTAACCTAACCCTAATCCTAACCCTAACCCTAACCCGTACCCTAACCCTAAACCTAACCCTAACCCTAACCCCTAACCCCTAACCCTAACCCTAACCCTAACCCTAATCCTAACCCGTTCATTAACACTAACACTAACCCTAACCCTAACCCTACCCCGTACCCTTACCCTAACCCTAAACCTAACCCGTACCCTAACCCGTACCCTAACCCTAACCCTAACCCGTACCCTAACACTAATCCGTACCCTAACCCTAACCCTAAACCTAACCCTAACCCGTACCCTAAACCTAACCCTAACCCTAACCCTAAACCTAACCCGTACCCTAAACCTAACCCTAACCCTAACCCTAACCCTAACACTAACCCGTACCCTAACCCTAACCCTAACCCTAAACGTAACCCGCACCCTAACCCTAACCCTAACCCTAATCCTAACCCTAACCCCTAACACTAACCCTAACCCGTACCCTAACCCTAACCCTAACCCGTACCCTAAACCTAACCCTAACACTAACCCTAACCCTAACCCGTACCCTAACCCTAACCTTAAACCGTACCCTAACCCTAACCCTAACCCTAACCCTTTCCTAACCCTAACCCTAACCCTAAACCTAACCCTAACACTAACCCGTACCCTATCCCTAACCCGTACCCTAACCCTAAACCTAACCCTAAACGTAACCCTAACCCGTACGCTAACCCTAACCCTAACCCTAACACCAACCCTAACCCGTACCCTAACCCTAACCCGTACCCTAACCCTAACCCTAACCCTAATCCTAACCCTAACCCCTAACCCTGACCCTAAACCGTACCCTAACCCTAACCCTAACCCGTACCCTAACCCTAACCCGTACCCTAAACCTAATCCTAACCCTAACCCTAACCCTAAACTGTACCTAACCCTAACCCGTACCCTAACACTAACCCTAAACCTAACCCTAACCCTAACCCTAACCCGTACCCTTATCCTTAATCTAAACTTAACCCTAACCCGTACCCTAACCCTTACCCTAAACCTAACCCTAACCCGTACGCTAACCCTAACACTAACCCTAACCCTAACCCTAACCCGTACCCTAACCCTAACCCCTAACCCTAACCCTAACCCTAACCCTAACCCGTAACCTAAACCTAACCCTAACCCATACCCTAACCCTAACCCGTACCCTAACCCTTACCCTAAACCTAACCCTAACCTGTACCCTAACCCTAATCCTAACCCTAACCCGAACCCGTACCCTAAACCTAACCCTAACCCGTACCCTAACCCTAACACTAACCCTAAACCTAAACCTAACCCTAACCCGTACCCTAACCCTAATCCGTACCCTAACCCTAACCCAAACCCGTACCCTAACCCTAACCCTAACCCGTACCCTAACCCTAACCCTAAACCGAACCCTAACCCTAACCCTAACCCTTACCCGTACCCTAACCCTAACCCGTACCTAACCCTAAACCTAACCCGTACCCTAACCCTAACCCTAACCCGTACTCTAACCCGTACCCTAAACCTAACCCGTACCCTAACACTAACACTAACCCTAACCCTAAACCTAACCCGTACCCTAACCCTAACACCTACCCTAACCCTAACCCTAACCCGTACCCTAAACCTACCCTAAACCTAACCCTAACCCGTACACTAACCGTAACCCTAACCCGTACCCTAACCCTAACCCTAACCCGTACTCTAACCCGTACCCTAACCCTAACCCGTACCCTAACCCGTACCCTAACCCTAACCCTAACCCTAAACCGTACCCTAACACTAACCCTAACCCTAACCCTAACACTAACCCGTACCCTAACCCTAAACCGTACCCTAACCCGTACCCTAAACCTAACACTAACCCTAACCCTAACCCCTAACCCCTAACCCTAATCCTAACCCTAACCATAACCCGTACCCTAACCCTAACCCTAACCCTAACCCTAACACGTACCCTAAACCTAAACCTATCCCGTACCTTAACCCTAACTCTAACACTAATCCCTAACCCCTAACCCTAAGCCTAAACCTAACCTTAACCCGTACGCTAACCCTAACCCTAACCCTAACCCTAACCCTAACCCGTACCCTAACCCTAAACCGTACCCTAACCCTAACCCTAAACCTAACACTAACCCTAACCCTTAACACTAAACCTTACCCGTACCCTAACCCTAACCCTAACCCTAAACCTAAACCGTACCCTAACCCTAACCCTAAACCTAACCCGTACCCTAACCCGTACCCTAACCCTAACCCTAACCCTAACCCTAACCCGTACCCAAACCCTAACACTCACCCTAACTCTTACCCTAAACCGTACCCTAACCCTAACCCTAACCCTAACCACTAATCCCTAACCCTAAGCCTAACCCTAACCCTAACACGTACCCTAACCCTAACACTAACCCTAACCCGTACCCTAAACCTAACCCATACCCGTACCCGTACCCGTACCCTAACACTAACCCGTAACCTAACCCGTACCCTAACCCTAACCCGTACCCTAACCCTAACCCGTAACCTAAACTTAACCCTAACCCTAACCCGAACCCTAACCCTAACCCTAACCCTTTCCTAACCCTAACCCATACCCTAACCTTAACCCTAACCCGTACCCTAATCCGGACCCTAACAATAACCCGTACCCTAAGCCTAACCCTAACCCTAACCCGTACCATAAACCTATTTCTAACCCTCACCCTAAAATTAACCCGTACCCTAACCCTAACTTGTACCCTAACCCGTAACCTAACCCTAACCCTAACCCTGAACCTAACCCCTAACCCCTAACCCTAACCCTAACCCTAACCCTAAATCTAACCCGGCCCCAACCCTAACCCTAACCCTAACCGTATCCTAACCCTAACCCTAACCTGTACCCTAACCCTAACCCTAACCCTAAACCGTACCCTAACCCTAACCCGTACCCTAACCCTAACCCTAACCCGTACCTTAACCCTAACCCGTACCCTAACCCTAACCCTAAACCGTACCCTAAACCGTAACCTAACCCTAACCCGTACCCTAACCCTAACCCGTACCCTAACCCTAACCCTAACCCTAACCCGTACCCTAACCCTAACCCTAACCTAACCCGGACCCTAACCCGTAACCTAAACCGTACCCTAACCCTAACCCTAACCCTAAACCGTACCCTAACCCGTACCCTAACCCTAACACTAACACTAACCCAAACCCCTAACACCTAACCCTAATCCTAACCCTAACCATAACCCGTACCCTAACCCTAACCCTAACCCTAACCCTAACACGTACCCTAACCCTAAACCTAACCCGTACCTTAACCCTAACTCTAACCCTAATCCCTAACACCTAACCCTAAGCCTAACCCTAACCTTAACCCGTACGCTAACCCTAACCCTAACCCTAACCCTAACCCGTACCCTAACCCTATACCGTACCCTAACCCTAACCCTAAACCTAACACTAACCCTAACCCTTAACACTAAACCTTACCTGTACCCTAACCCTAACCCTAACCCTAAACCTAACCCGTACCCTAACCCTAACCCTAACCCAAACACGTACCCTAACCCGTACCCTAACCCTAACCCTAACCCTAACCCTAACCCGTACCCAAACCCTAACACTCACCATAACTCTTACCCTAAACCGTACCCTAACCCTAACCCTAACCCTAACCCCTAATCCCTAACCCTAACCCTAACCCTAACCCTAACCCTAACACGTACCCTAACCCTAACACTAACCCTAACCCGTACCCAAAACCTAACCCATAACCGTACCCGTACCCATACCCTAACACTAACCCGTAACCTAACCCGTACCCTAACCCTAACCCGTACCCTAACCCTAACCCGTAACCTAAACTTAACCCTACCCCTAACCCGAACCCTAACCCTAACCCTAACCCTTTCCTAACCCTAACCCATACCCTAACCTTAACCCTAACCCGTACCCTAAACCTAACCCTAACCCTTACCCTAAAATTAACCCGTACCCTAACTCTAACCTGTACCCTAACCCGTATCCTAACCCTAACCCTAACCCGTACCCTAACCCTAACCCTAACCCTAAACCGTACCCTAACCCTAACCCGTACCCTAACCCTAACCCTAACCCGTACCCTAACCCTAACCCGTACCCTAACCCTAACCCTAACCTGTACCCTAATCCTAACCCTAAACCTAAACCGTACCCTAACCAACACCCTAATTCTAACCCTAACACTAACCCTAAACTACCTCTAACCTAAACCTAACCCTAACCCTAACCCTAACCCTACCCTAACCTAACCCTAACCCGTACCCTAACCCTAACCCAAACCAACCCGTACCCTAACCCTAACACTAACACTAACCCTAACCCTAACCCTAACCCTAACCCGTACCCTAACCCTACCCTAAACCCGTACACTTAACCTAACCCTAACACTAACCCTAAAACTAACCCATACCCTAACCCGTATCCTAACACTAACCCTAAATCTAAACCTAACCCGTACCCTAACCCTAACCCTAACCCTAACACTAACCCTAACCCGTACCTTAACCCTA
>JAVLSZ010000220.1:130000-142500 GCA_032313775.1 Urocyon cinereoargenteus | reverse complement strand
CTAACACTAACCCCTAAACCCTAAACCTAACCCTAAACCTAACCTTAACCCTAACCCTAACCCGTAACCTAACCCTAACCCTAACCCTAACCCTAACCCGTAACCCCTAACCCTAACCCTAAACTTAACCCTAACCCTAACCCCTAACTCCTAACCCTAACCCTAAACCTAACCCTAACCCTAACCCGTACCCTAACCCTAACCCTAACCCTAACCGTAACGCGTACCCTAACCCTAACCCTAACCCGTACCCTAACCCTAACCCTAACCCGTACCCTAACCCTAACACTAACCCTAACCCTAACCCTAACCCTAACCCCTAAACCCTAACCCTAACCCTAATCCCAACACTAAACCTAACCCGTACATTAACCCTAACCCTAACCCTAACCCAAACCCTAACCCTAACCCGTACCCTAACCCGTACCCTAACCCTAACCCGTACCCTAACCCTAACCCTAACCCTAAACCAAACCCTAACCCTAACCCGTACGCTAAACCTAACACTAACCCGTACCCTAACCCTAACCGGTACCCTAACCCTAACACGTACCCTAACCCGTACCCTAACCCTAACCCTAACCCTAACCCTAACCTGTACCATAAACCTAACCCTAACCCTAACCCTAACCCGCACCCTAAAACTTACACTAAACCTAACCCTAACCCGTACGCTAACCCTAACACTAACCCTAACCCTAACCCGTACCATAACCGTAACCCTAAACTTAACACTAAACCTAACCCTAACCCTAACCCGTACCCTAAACCTAACCCTAACCCGTACCCTAACCCTAAACCGTACCCTAACCCTAACCCTAACGCGTACCCTAAACCTAACCCTAACCCTAACCCTAACACTAACCAGTACCCTAACCCTAAACCTAACCCTAATCTGTACCCTAAACCTAACCGTAAACCTAACCCTAACCCGTACCATAACCTAACCCTAACCCTAAACCTAACGCGTACCCTAAACCTAACCCTAACCCTAACCCTAACACTAACCCGTACCCTAACCCATACCCTAAACCTAACCCGTACCCTAAACCTAATCCTACCCTAACCCTAACCCTAACCCGTACCCTAACCCGTACCCTAACCCTAACCCGTACCCTAAACCAAACACTAACCCTAACCCTAACCCTAACCCTAACCCTAACCCTCACACGTACCCTTATCCTTAACCTAAACTTAACCCTAACCCGTACCCTAACCCTTACCCTAAACCTAACCCTAAGCCATACGCTAACCCTAACACTAACCCTAAACCTAACCCTAACCCGTACCCTAACCCTAACCCTAACCCTAACCCTAACCCTAACCCTAACCCGTAACCTAAACCTAACCCTAACCCATACCCTAACCCTAACCCGTACCCTAACCCTAACCCTCACCCTAACCCTAACCCTAACCCTAACCCGTACCCTACACTTAACCCTAACCCTAACCCTAACCCTAACCCGCACCCTAACCCTAACACTAACCCTAACCCTCACCCGTACCCTAACCCTAACCCTAACCCTAACCTAACCCTAACCCGTACCCTAACCCTAACCCTAACCGTAACCCTAACCCTAACCCCTAACCCTAACAGTAATCCGTACCCTAAACCGTACCCTAACCCTCACCCTAACCCTAACCCTAACCCTAACCCCTAAACCCTAACCCTAACCCTAACCCTAACCCGTACCCTAAACCTAAACCTAACCCTAACCCAAACCCTAACCCTAACTCGTACCCTAACCCTAACCCTAACCCGTACCCTAACCCTAACCCTAACCCTAACCCTAACCCTTTCCTAACCCTAACCCTAACCCTAAACCTAACCCTTACCCTAACCCGTACCCTACCGTAACCCGTACCCTAACCCTAACCCTAAACCTAACCCTACCCCTAACCCTTTGCTAACACTAACCCTAACCCTAACCCTAACCCTAACCCGTATCCTAAACCTAACCCTAACCCTAACACTAACCCTAACCCGTACCCTAACCCTAAACCTAACCCCTACCCTAACCCTAACCCGTACCCTAACACGTACCCTAACCCTAACCCATACCTTAACCCAAACCCGTACCCTAACCCTAACCCTAACCCGTACCCTAACCCTAACCCGTACCCTAACCCTAACCCTAACCCGTACCCTAACCCTAAAACTAACCCGTACCCTAACCCTAACCCTAACCCGTACCCTAACACGTACCCTAACCCTAACCCGTACCTTAACCCAAACCCTTACCCTAACCCTAACCCTAACCGGTACCCTAACCCTAAACCGTACCCTAACCCTAACCCTAACCCGTACCCTAACCTAACCCTAACCCTAACCCATACCCTAACCCTAACCCTAACCATAACCCTAACCCTAACCCTTCCTAACCCTAACCCTAACCCTAACCCTAACCCTAACCCGTACCCTAAACCTAACCCTAACCCTAACCCTAACCCTAACCCGTACGCTAACCCTAACACTAACCCTAACCCTAACCCGAACCCGTAACCTAACCCTAACCCTAACCCTAACCCTAACCCAAACCCAAACCCGTACCCTAACCCTAACCCTAACCCGTACCCTAACCCTAAACCGTACCCTAACCCTAACCCTAACCCTAACCCTAACCCGTACTCTAAACCTAACCCTAACCCTTACCCTAAACCTAACCCGTACCCTAACACTAACCCTAACCCTAAACCTAACGCTAAACAATACCCTAACCCTAACCCTAACCGTAAACCTAACCCGTACCCTAACCTTAACCCTAACCCGTACCCTAAACCGTATCCTAACCCGTACCCTAACACTAACCCGAACCCTAACCCGTACCCTAACACTATTCTTAACCCGTACCCTAACCCTAACTCTAACCCATACCCTAACCCTAACCCGTACCCTAACCCTAACCCGTACCCTAACCCTAAACCTATCCCTAAACCTAAATCTAACCCTAACCCGTACGCTAACCCTAACCCTAACCCTAACCCTAACCCTAACCCTAACCCGTACCCTAAACCTAACCCTAACACTAACCCTAACGCTAACCCTAATCCTAACCCTAACCCCTAACCCTAACCCTAAACCGTACCCTAACCCTAACCCTAATCCGTACCCTAACCCTAACCCGTACCCTAAACCTAATCCTAACCCTAACCCTAACCCTAACCTGTACCCTAACCCTAACCCGTACCCTAACCCTAACCCTAACACTAACACCTAACCCTAACCCTAACCTGTACCCTAACCCTAACCGGTACCCTAACCCTAACACCTACCCTAACCCGTAACCTAACCCTAACCCTAACCCTAACCTGTACCCTAAACCTGACCCTAATCCTAACCCTAACCCTAACCCGTACCCTAACCCTTACCCTCAACCTAACCCTAACCCGTACGCTAACCCTAACACTAAACCTAACCC
Source organism: Urocyon cinereoargenteus (assembly GCA_032313775.1). Classification (NCBI taxonomy): domain Eukaryota; kingdom Metazoa; phylum Chordata; class Mammalia; order Carnivora; family Canidae; genus Urocyon; species Urocyon cinereoargenteus. The sequence goes on along the minus strand of JAVLSZ010000220.1, from coordinate 139,081 downwards.
TAACCCGTACCCTAACCCTAACCCTAACCCTAACACTAACCCTAACCCTAACCCGTACCCTAACCCTAACCCTAACCCTAACCCTTTCCTAACCCTAACCCTAACCCTAAACCTAACCCTAACCAGTACCCTAACCCTAACCCGTACCCTAACCCTAACCCTAACCCTTAACCTAACCCTAACCCTAAACCATACGCTAACCCTAACCCTAAACCGTACCCTAAACCTAACCAGTACCCTAACCCTAACACGTACCCTAACCCGTACCCTAACCCTAAACCTAACCCTAACCCTAACCTGTACCATAAACCTAAACCTAACCCTAACCCTAACCCGCACCCTAAACCTTACCCTAAACCTAACCCTAACCCGTACGCTAACCCTAACACTAACCCTAACCCTAACCCTAAACCTAACCCTAACGCGTACCCTAAACCTAACCCTAACCCTAACCCTAACACTAACCCGTACCCTAACCCTAAACCTAACCCTAACCCGTACCCTAACCCTAACCCTAACCCTAACCCTAACCCGTACCCTAAACCTAACCCTAACGTTAACCCTAACCCTAACGCGTACCCTAAACCTAACCCTAACCCTACCCTAACACTAACCCATACCCTAACCCTAAACCTAACCCTAACCCGTACCCTAACCCTAACCCTAATCCTAACCCTAACCCCTAACCCTAACCCTAACCCGTACGCTAACCCTAACACTAACCCTAAACCTAACCCTAACACTAACCCTAACTCTTTGCTAACCCTAACCCTAACCATAACCCTAGCCCTAAACCTAACCCGTACCGTAACCCTAACACTAACCCTAACCCTAAACCTAACCCGTAACCTAAGCCTAACCCTAACCCGTACCCTAAACCTAACCCTAACTCGTACCCTAACCCTAACCCTAACCCTAACACTAACCCTAACCCATACCCTAACTGGAACCCTAACCCTAACCCTCACCCTAACCCTAACCCTTTCCTAACCCTAACCCTAACCCTTACCTTAACCCTAACCCTAACCCGTACGCTAACCCTAACACTAACCCTAATCCTAAACCTAACCCTAACCCGTACCCTAACACTAACCCTAACCCTAACCCTAACCCGTACCCTAAACCTAACCCTAACCCGTACCCTAACCCTAACCCGTACCCTAACCCTAACCCTAACCCTAACCCTAACCCGTAATCTAAACCTAAACCTAACCCTTACCCTAACCCTAACCCCTACCCTAACCCTGACCCTAAACCTAACCCTAAACCGTACCCTAACCCTCACCCTAACCCTAACCCTAACCTGTACCCTAACCTTAACCCTACCCCGTACCCTAACCCGTAACCTAACCCGTAACCTAACCCGTACCCTAACACTAACCCTAACCCTAACCCGTACCCTAACCCTACCCTTAACCCGCACCCTAACCCTAACCCTAACCCTAACCCTTTCCTAACCCTAACCCTAACCCTAACCCTAACCCTAACCCGTACCCTAACCCTAACCCGTACCCTAACCCTAAACCTAACCCAAAACCTAACCCTAACCCTAACATGTACGCTAACCCTAACCCTAACCCTAACCCTAATCCTAACCCTAACCCCTAACCCTAACCCTAACCCGTACCCTAACCCTAACCCTAATCCGTACCCTAACCCTAACCCGTACCCTAAACCTAAACCTAACCCTAACCTGTACCCTAACCCTAACCCGTACCCTAACCCTAACCCTAACCCTAACCCTTAGCCCTAACCCTAACCCTAACCCTAACCCTAACCGGTACCCTAACCCTAACACGTACCTTAACCCGTACCCTAACACTAACCCTAACCCTATCCTGTACCCTAAACCTAACCCTAACCCTAACCGTAACCCTAACCCCTACCCTAACCCTTACCCTAAACCTACCCTAACCCGTAAGCTAACCCTAACACTAACCCTAACCCTTACCCGTACCCTAACCCTAAACCTAACCCTAACCCTAACCCTAACCCTAACACTAACCCTAACCCTAAACCGTACCCTAAACCTAACCCTAACCCGTACTCTAACCCTAACCCGTACCCTAAACCTAACCCTAACCCTAACCCTAACCCGTACCCTAAACCTAACCCTAACCCTAACCCTAACCCTAACACCGTACCCTAACCCTAACCCTAACCCTACCCGTAACCCGCACCCTAAACCTAACCCTAACCCTAATCCTAACCCTAACCCCTAACACTAACCCTAACCCGTACCCTAACCCTAACCCTAAACCGTACCCTAAACCTAACCCTAACCCTAACCCGTACGCTAACCCTAACCCTAACCCTAACACTAACCCTAACCCGTACCCTAACCCTAACCCATACCCTAACCCTAACCCTAACCCTAATCCTAACCCTAACCCCTAACCCTAACCCTAACCCGTACCCTAACCTTAACCCTAACCCGTACCCTAACCCTAACCCGTACCCTAAACCTAATCCTAACCCTAACCCTAACCCTAAACTGTACCCTAACCCTAACCCGTACCCTAACACTAACCCTAACCCTAACCCTAACCCTAACCCGTACCCTTATCCTTAACCTAAACTTAACCCTAACCCATACCCTAACCCTTACCCTAAACCTAACCCTAACCCGTACGCTAACCCTAACACTAACCCTAACCCTAACCCTAACCGGTACCCTAACCCTAACCCTAACCCTAACCCTAACCCTAACCCTAACCCGTAACCTAAACCTAACCCTAACCCATAACCTAACCCTCACCCGTACCCTAACCCTAACCCTCACACTAACCCTAACCCTAACCCTAACCCGTACCCTAAACCTAACCCTAAACCTAACCCTAAACCACACCCTAACCCTAACACTAACCCTAACCCTCACCCGTACCCAAACCCTAAACCTAACCCTAACCCTAACCCGTACCCTAACCCTCACCCTAATCCTAATCCTAACCCTAACCCCTAACCCTAACCCTAACCCGTACCCTAACCCTAAACCTAACCCGTACCCTAACCCTAACCCTAACACTAACCCTAACCCTAACCCGTACCCTAACCCTAACCTTAACCCGTACCGTAACCCTAACCCTAACCCTGACCCTAACTCTTTCCTAACACTAACCCTAACCCTAAACCTAACCCTAACCCTAACCCGTTCCCTAACCCTAACCCGTACCCTAACCCTAAACCTAACCCCTAACCCTAACCCTAACCCGTACCCTAACCCTAACCATAACCCGAATCCTAACCCTAACCGGTACCCTACCCCTAACACGTACCCTAACCCGTACCCTAACCCTAACCCTAACCCTAAACCTAACCCTAACCCGTACCCTAAACCTAACCCTAACCCTAACCCTAACCCTAACCCTAAACAGTACCCTAACCTTTACCCTAAACCTAACCCTAACCCGTACCCTAAACCTAATCCTAACCCTAACCCTAACCCTTACCCTAACCCGTACCCTAATCCTAACTCGTACACTAACCCGTACCGTAACCCTAACCCTAACCCTAACACCTAACCCCTAACCCTAACCCTAACCTTATCCCTAACCCTAACCCGTAGTTTAACACTAACACTAACCCTAACCCTAACCATAACCCGTAGCCTAAACCTAAACCTTACCCTAACCCTAACCCTAACACTTACCCTAACCCTCACCCCTAAACCTAACCCTAACCTGTACCCTAAACCTAACCCTAACCCTAACCCGTACCCTAACCCTAACCCTAACCCTAACCCGTACCCAAACCCTAACCCTTACCAGTACCCTAAACCAAACCCTAACCCGTACCCTAACCCTAAACCATACCCTAACCCTAACCCTAAACCTAACCCTAACCCGTACCCTAACCCGTACCCTAACCCTAACCCGTACCCTAACCCTAACCCTAACCCTAACCCAAGCCTAACCGTAACCAGTACCTTAACCCTAACCCTAAACCGTACCCTAGCACGTACCCTAACCCTAACCCGTACCTTAACCCTAAACCGTACCCTAACCCTAACCCTAACCCTAACCCTAACCCGTACCCTAACCCTAACCATAACCCTTTCCTAAACCTAACCCTAACCCTAACACTAACCCGTACCCTAACCCTAACCCGTACCCTAACCCGTACCCTAACCCTAACCCGTACCCTAACCCTAACCCTAACCCTAACACTAACCCTAACCCTAACACTAACCCGTACCCTAACCCTAACCCTAACCCTAACCCGTACCCTAACCCTAACCCTAACACTAACCCTAACTCGTTGCTAAACCTAACCCTAAACCTAACCCTAGCCCTAACCCTAACCCGTACTATAACCCTAACCATAAACCTATCCCTAACACGTACCCTAACCCTAAACCTAACCCGTACCCTAACCCTAACCCTAACCCGTACCCTAACCCTAACCCGTACCCTAACCATAACGCTAACCCTAACCGTAACCCTAACCCATACGCTAACACTAACACTAACCCTAACCCTAAACCTAACCCGTAACCTAACCCTAACCCTAACCCTAACCCTAACCCGTACCCTAACCCGTACCCTAAACCTAACCCTAGCCCGTACCCTAACCCTAACCCGTATCCTAACCCTAACCCTAAGCCTAACCCTAACCCTTACCCTAACCCGTACCCTAAACCTAACCCTATCTGTAACCCTAACCCGTACCCTAACCCTAACCCTAACCCTAAACCTAACCCTAACCCGTACCCTAACCCGTAACCTAAACCTAACCCTAACCCTAACCCTAACACTAACCCTAAACCGTACCCTAACCAGTACCCTAACCCTAACCCTAACCCGTACCCTAACCCTAACCCTAACACTAACCCTAACCCTAACCCGTACCCTAACGCTACCCTTAACACGTACACTAACCCTAACCCTAACCCTAACCCTAACCCTTTCCTAACCCTAACCCTAACCCTAACCCTAACCCTAACCCGTACCCTAACCCTAACTGTTACCGTAACCCTAACCCTAACCCTAAACCTAACCCTAACCCTAACCCGTACGCTAACCCTAACCCTAACCCTAACCCTAACACTAACCCATACCCTAACCCTAACCCGTACCCTAACCCTAACCCTTACCCTAATCCTAACCCTAAACCCTAACCCTAACCCTAACCCGTACCCTAACCCTAACCCTAATCCGTACCCTAACCCTAACCCGTACCCTAAACCTAATCCTAACCCTAAACCTAACCCTAAACCGTACCCTATCCCTAACCGGTACCCTAACCCTAACACGTACCCTAACCCATACCCTAACCCTAACACTAAACCTAAACCGTACCCTAACCCGTACCCTAACCCTAACCCTAACCCTAACCCGTACCATAACCCTTACCCTAAACCTAACCCTAACCTGTACCCTAACCCTAATCCTAACCCTAACCCTAATCCGTACCCTAACCCTAATCCTAACCCTAACCCTAACCCCTAACCCCTAACCCTAAGCCTAACCCTAAACCTAAACCTAACGCGTACATTAACACTAAAACTAACCCTAACCCTAACCCTAACCCGTACCCTAACCCTTACCCTAAACCTAACCCTAACCTGTAACCTAACCCTAATCCTAACCCTAACCCTAACCCGTACCCTAACCCTAAACCTAACCCTAACCCTAACACCTAACCCCTAACCCTAACCCTAACCCTAACCCTAATCCTAACCCGTACATTAACACTAACACTAACCCTAACCCTAACCCTACCCCGTACCCTTACCCTAACCCTAAACCTAACCCGTAACCTAACCCGTACCCTAACCCTAACCCTAACCCGTACCCTAACCCTAATCCGTACCCTAACCCTAACCCTAACCCTAACCCTAACCCGTACCCTAAACCTAACCCTAACCCTAACCCTAAACCTAACCCGTACCCTAAACCTAACCCTAACCCTAACCCTAACACTAACCCGTACCCTAACCCTAAACCTAACCCTAAACGTAACCCGCACCCTAACCCTAACCCTAACCCTAATCCTAACCCTAACCCCTAACACTAACCCTAACCCGTACCCTAACCCTAACCCTAACCCGTACCCTAAACCTAACCCTAACACTAACCCTAACCCTAACCCGTACCCTAACCCTAACCTTAAACCGTACCCTAACCCTAACCCTAACCCTAACCCTTTCCTAACCCTAACCCTAACCCTAAACCTAACCCTAACACTAACCCGTACCCTATCCCTAACCCGTACCCTAACCCTAAACCTAACCCTAAACGTAACCCTAACCCTAACCCGTACGCTAACCCTAACCCTAACCCTAACACTAACCCTAACCCGTACCCTAACCCTAACCCGTACCCTAACCCTAACCCTAACCCTAATCCTAACCCTAACCCCTAACCCTGACCCTAAACCGTACCCTAACCCTAACCCTAACCCGTACCCTAACCCTAACCGGTACCCTAAACCTAATCCTAACCCTAACCCTAACCCTAAACTGTACCTAACCCTAACCCGTACCCTAACACTAACCCTAACCCTAACCCTAACCCTAACCCTAACCCGTACCCTTATCCTTAACCTAAACTTAACCCTAACCCGTACCCTAACCCTTACCCTAAACCTAACCCTAACCCGTACGCTAACCCTAACACTAACCCTAACCCTAACCCTAACCCGTACCCTAACCCTAACCCTAACCCTAACCCTAACCCTAACCCGTAACCTAAACCTAACCCTAACCCATACCCTAACCCTAACCAGTACCCTAACCCTTACCCTAAACCTAACCCTAACCTGTACCCTAACCCTAATCCTAACCCTAACCCGAACCCGTACCCTAAACCTAACCCTAACCCGTACCCTAACCCTAACACTAACCCTAAACCTAAACCTAACCCTAACCCGTACCCTAACCCTAACCCGTACCCTAACCCTAAACCAAACCCGTACCCTAACCCTAACCCTAACCCGTACCCTAACCCTAACCCTAAACCGAACCCTAACCCTAACCCTAACCCTTACCCGTACCCTAACCCTAACCCGTACCTAACCCTAAACCTAACCCGTACCCTAACCCTAACCCTAACCTGTACTCTAACCCGTACCCTAACCCTAACCCGTACCCTAACACTAACACTAACCCTAACCCTAACCCTAACCCGTACCCTAAACCTACCCTAAACCTAACCCTAACCCGTACACTAACCGTAACCCTAACCCGTACCCTAACCCTAACCCTAACCCGTACTCTAACCCGTACCTTAACCCTAACCCGTACCCTAACCCGTACCCTAACCCTAACCCTAACCCTAAACCGTACCCTAACACTAACCCTAACCCTAACCCTAACACTAACCCGTACCCTAACCCTAAACCGTACCCTAACCCGTACCCTAACCCTAACACTAACCCTAACCCTAACCCCTAACCCCTAACCCTAATCCTAACCCTAACCATAACCCGTACCCTAACCCTAACCCTAACCCTAACCCTAACACGTACCCTAAACCTAAACCTATCCCGTACCTTAACCCTAACTCTAACACTAATCCCTAACCCCTAACCCTAATCCTAAACCTAACCTTAACCCGTACGCTAACCCTAACCCGTACCCTAACCCTAACCCTAACCCGTACCCTAACCCTAAACCGTACCCTAACCCTAACCCTAAACCTAACACTAACCCTAACCCTTAACACTAAACCTTACCCGTACCCTAACCCTAACCTTAACCCTAAACCTAAACCGTACCCTAACCCTAACCCTAACCCTAACCCGTACCCTAACCCGTACCCTTACCCTAACCCTAACCCTAACCCTAACCCGTACCCAAACCCTAACACTCACCCTAACTCTTACCCTAAACCGTACCCTAACCCTAACCCTAACACTAACCCCTAATCCCTAACCCTAAGCCTAACCCTAACCCTAACACGTACCCTAACACTAACACTAACCCTAACCCGTACCCTAAACCTAACCCATACCCGTACCCGTACCCGTACCCTAACACTAACCCGTAACCTAACCCGTACCCTAACCCTAACCCGTACCCTAACCCTAACCCGTAACCTAAACTTAACCCTAACCCTAACCCGAACCCTAACCCTAACCCTAACCCTTTCCTAACCCTAACCCATACCCTAACCTTAACCCTAACCCGTACCCTAATCCAGACCCTAACACTAACCCGTACCCTAAGCCTAACCCTAACCCTAACCCGTACCCTAAACCTATTCCTAACCCTCACCCTAAAATTAACCCGTACCCTAACCCTAACTTGTACCCTAACCCGTAACCTAACCCTAACCCTAACCCTGAACCTAACCCCTAACCCCTAACCCTAACCCTAACCCTAACCCTAAATCTAACCCGGCCCCAACCCTAACCCTAACCCTAACCGTATCCTAACCCTAACCCTAACCCGTACCCTAACCCTAACCCTAACCCTAAACCGTACCCTAACCCTAACCCGTACCCTAACCCTAACCCTAACCCGTACCTTAACCCTAACCCATACCCAAACCCTAACCCTAAACCGTACCCTAAACCGTACCCTAACCCTAAACCGTACCCTAACCCTAACCCGTACCCTAACCCTAACCCGTACCCTAACCCGTACCCTAACCCTAACCCTAACCTAACCCGGACCCTAACCCGTAACCTAAACCGTACCCTAACCCTAACCCTAACCCTAAACCGTACCCTAACCCGTACCCTAACCCTAACACTAACACTAACCCTAACCCCTAACCCCTAACCCTAATCCTAACCCTAACCATAACCCGTACCCTAACCCTAACCCTAACCCTAACCCTAACACGTACCCTAACCCTAAACCTAACCCGTACCTTAACCGTAACTCTAACCCTAATCCCTAACACCTAACCCTAAGCTTAACCCTAACCTTAACCCGTACGCTAACCCTAACCCTAACCCTAACCCTAACCCGTACCCTAACCCTAAACCGTACCCTAACCCTAACCCTAACCCTTAACACTAAACCTTACCTGTACCCTAACCCTAACCCTAACCCTAAACCTAACCCGTACCCTAACCCTAACCCTAACCCTAACCCGTACCCTAACCCGTACCCTAACCCTAACCCTAACCCTA
>JAVLSZ010000220.1:117500-125000 GCA_032313775.1 Urocyon cinereoargenteus | reverse complement strand
AACCTAACCCTAACCCTAACCCTAAACCTAACCCATACCCTAACCCGTACCCAAACACTAACCCTACCCCTAAACCTAACCCGTACCCTAACCCTAACCCTAACCCTAACACTAACCCTAACCCGTACCTTAACCCTAACCCCTAACCCTAACCCTAACCTGTACCCTAACCCTAACACTAACCCTAAACCGTACCCTAACCCTAACCCTAACCCGTACCCGTACCCTAACCCTAACCCGTGCCCTAAACCATACCCTAACCCTAACCCGTAACCTAACCCTAACCCGTACCCTAACCCTAACCCTAACCTAACCCTAACCCGTACCCTAACCCTAAACCGTACCCTAACCCTAACCCGTACCCTTACCCTAACCCTAACCCGTACCCTAACCCTAACCCATACCCTAACCCTAACCCTAACCCGTACCCTAACCCTAACCCTAAACCTAAACCGTACCCTAACCAACACCCTAATCCTAACCCTAACCCTAACCCTAACCCTAACCCTAACCCTAACACTAACCCTAACCCTAACCCATACCCTAAACCTAACCCTAACCCTAACCCTAACCCGTACCCTTACCCTAACCCTAACCCTAACCCTAAACCTAACCCATACCCTAACCCGTACCCAAACACTAACCCTAACCCTAAACCTAACCCGTACCCTAACCCTAACCCTAACCCTAACACTAACCCTAACCCGTACCTTAACCCTAACCCCTAACCCTAACCCTAACCCGTACCCTAACCCTAACACTAACCCTAAACCGTACCCTAAACCTAACCCTAACCTGTACCCGTACCCTAACCCTAACCCGTGCCCTAACCCATACCCTAACCCTAACCCGTACCCTAAACCTAACCCGTACCCTAACCCTAACCCTAACCTAACCCTAACCCGTACCCTAACCCTAACCCTAACCCTAAACCGTACCCTAACCCTAACCCGTACCCTAACCCTAACCCTAACCCGTACCCTAACCCTAACCCATACCCTAACCCTAACCCTAACCCGTACCCTAACCCTATCCCTAAACCTAAACCGTACCCTAACCAACACCCTAATCCTAACCCTAACCCTAACCCTAACCCTAACCTCTAACCCTAACCCTAACCCTAACCCTAACCCAAACCCGTACCCTAACCCTAACCCTAACCCTAACCCAAACCCGTACCCTAACCCTAACCCTAACACTAACCCTAACCCTAACCCGTACCCTAAACCTAACCCTAACCCTAACCCTAACCCGTACCCTTAACCTAACCCTAACCCTAACCCTAAACCTAACCCATACCCTAACCCGTACCCAAACACTAACCCTAACCCTAAACCTAACCCGTACCCTAACCCTAACCCTACCCCTAACACTAACCCTAACCCGTACCTTAACCCTAACCCCTAACCCTAACCCTAACCCGTACTCTAACCCAAACACTAACCCTATACCGTACCCTAACCCTAACCCTAACCCGTACCCGTACCCTAACCCAAACCCGTGCCCTAACCCATAACCTAACCCTAACCCGTACCCTAACCCTAACCCGTACCCTAACCCTAACCCTAACCTAACCCTAACCCGTACCCTAACCCTAACCCTAACCCTTTCCTAACCCTAACCCTAACCCTAACCCTAACCCTAACCCTAACCTGTACCCTAAACCCGACCATAACCCTAAACCGTACCCTAACCCTAACCCTAACCCTAACCCGTACCCTAAACCTCACCCTAACCCTAACCCTAAAATTAACCCGTACCGTAACCCTAACCCGTACCCTAACCTGTACCCTAAACCTAACCCTAACCCTAACCCCGAACCCCTAACCCTAACCCTAAACCTAACCCTAAATCTAAACCGTACCCTAGCCCTAACCCTAACCATAAACCTAACCCGTAACCTAACCCTAACCCTAACCCGTACCCTAACCCTAACCCGTACCCTAACCCTAAACCTAACCTCTAATCCTAACCCTAAACCTAACCCTAACCCTAACATGTACCCTAAACCTAACCCTAACCCGTACCCTAACCCTAATCCTAACCCGTACCCTAACCCTAACCCGTACCCTAACCCTAACCCTACCCCGTACCCTATCCCTAACCCGTACCCTAACCCTAACCCTACCCCGTAACCTAACCCTAACCCTAACCCTAACCATAACCCTAACCCGTAACCTAACCCTAACCCTAACCCTCACCCTAAACCGTACCCTAACCCTAACCCTAACCCTAACCCTAACCCGTACCCTAACCCTAACACTAACCTCTAACCCTAACCCTAACCCTAACCCTAACACGTACCCTAACCCTAACCCTAACCCGTACCCTAACCCTAACCCTAACCCGTACCCTAACCCTAACCCGTACCCTAACCCTAACCCTACCCCGTAACCTAAACCTAACCCTAACCATAACCATAACCCTAACCCGTAACCTAACCCTAACCCTAACCCTCACCCTAACCCGTACCCTAACCCTAACCCTAACCCTAACACGTACCCTAACCCTAACACTAACCTCTAACCCTAACCGAACCCTAACCCTAACCCTAACCCTAACTCCACCCCTAACTCGTACCCTAACCCTAACCCTAACCCGTACCTTAACCCTAACCCTAACCCTAACCCTAATCCATACCCTAAACCTAACCCTAACCCTAACCCCTAACCCCTAACCCTAACCCTAATCCTAACCCTAACCCTAACCCGTACATTAACCCTAACACTAACCCTGACCCTAACCCTAACCCGTAACCTAACCCTAACCCCTAACCCTAACCCGTACCCTAACCCTAAACCTAACCCTAACCCGTACACTAACCCTAACCCTAACACTAACCAGTACCCTAACCGGTACCCTAAACCTAACCCGTATCCTAACCCTAACCCGTACCCTAACCCTAACCCGTACCCTAAACCTAACCCTAACCCTAACCCGTAACCTAACCCGTACCCTAACCCTAACCCGTACCCTAAAAGTAACCCTAACCCTAACACCTACCCTAACCCTAACCCGTACCCTAAACCTAACCCTAACCCGTACCCTACCCCGTACCCTAACCCTAACCCGTACCCTAACCCGTACCCTAACCCTAAACCTAACCCTAACCCTAACCCGTACCCTAACCCTGACCCGTACCCTAACCCGTACCCTAACCCGTACCCTAACCGGTACCCTAACCCTAAGCCGTACCCTAACCCTAACCCTAACCCTAACCCGTACCCTAACCCTAACCCTAACCCTACCCTTACACTAACCCGTACCCTAACCCTAACCCGTACACTTACCCGTACCCTAACCCTAACACTAACCCTAACCCTAACCCTAACCCCTATCCCCTAACCCTAATCCTAACCCTAAGCAAAACACTAACCCGTACCCTAACCCTAACTCTAACCCTAACCCTAACCCGTACCCTAAACCTAACCCTAACCCGTACACTAACCCTAACCCTAACCCTAACCCCTAACCCCCAACCCTAACCCTAAACCTATCCCTAAACCGTACGCTAACCCTAACCCTAACCCTAACCCTAATCCTAACCCGTAACCTAACCCTAACCCGTACCCTAACCCTAAACCTAACCCTAACCCTAACCCTAACCCTAACCCCTAACCCTAAACCTAACCCTAACCATAACCCTAACCCTAACCCTAACCCTAACCGTACCCTAAACCTAACCCTAACCCTAACCCGTACCCTAACCCGTACCCTAACCCTAACCCTAACCCTAACCCTAACCCGTACCCAAACCCTAACTCTAACCCTAACCCTAACACTAACCCTAACCCGTACCCAAACCCTAACCCCAACCGTAACTCTAAACCTAACCCGTACGCTAACCCTAACCCTAACCCGTACCCTAACCCGTACCCTAACCCGTACCCTAACCCTAACCCTAACCCTAAAACTAACCCGTACCCTAACCCATACCCTAACCCTAACCCTAACCCTAAAACTAACCCGTACCCTAACCCTAACCCTAACCCGTACCCTAACCCTAACCCTAACCCTAAACCTAACCCTAACCATAACCCGTACCCTAACCCTAAACCTAACCCTAACCCTAACCCGTACGCTAAACCTAACCCTAACCCGTACCATAACCATAACCCGTACCCTAACCCTAACCCTAACCCGTACCCTAAACCTAACACTAACCCTAAACCTAACCCTAACCCTAAACCGTACCCTAAACCTAACCCGTACCCTAACCCTAACCCAAACCCGTACCCTAACCCTAACCCTAACCCTAACCCGTACCCTAACCCTAACCTTAACCCGAAACTTAACGCTAACCCGTACCCTAACCCTAACCCGTACCCTAACCCTAACCCTCACCCTAAACCTAACCCTAACCCGTACTCTAACACGTACCCTAACCCTAAACCGTACCCTAACCCTAACCCTAACCCGTACACTAACACTAACACTAACCCTAACCCTAAACCTAACCCTAACCCTAACACGTACCCTAACCCTAACGCTAACCCTAACACTAACACGTACCCTAACCCTAACCCTAACCCGTACCCTAACCCTAACCCTAACCCGTACCCTAACCCTAACCCGTATCCTAACCCTAACCCTACTCCGTACCTAACCCTAACCCTAACCCTAACCATAACCCTAACCCGTAACCTAACCCTAACCCTAACCCTAACCCTAACCCGTACCCTAACCCTAACCCTAACCCTAACCCTAAACCTAACCCGTACCCTAACCCTAACCCTAACCTCTAACCCTAACCCTAACCCTAACCCTAACCCTAACTCCAACACTAAATCGTACCCTAACCCTATCCCTAACCCGTACCTTAACCCTAACCCTAACCCTAACCCTAATCCATACCCTAACCCTAACCCTAACCCTAACCCCTAACCCCTAAACCTAACTCTAATCCTAAACCTAACCCTAACCCGTACATTAACCCTAACACTAACCCTAACCCTAACCCTAACCCGTACCCTAACCCTAACCCCTAACCCTAACCCTAAACCGTACCCTAACCCTAAACCTAACCCTAACCCGTACCCTAACCCTAACCCTAACTCTAACCAGTACCCTAACCGGTACCCTAAACCTAACCCGTATCCTAACCCTAATCCATACCCTAACCCTAACCCGTACCCTAACCCTAACCCTAACCCTAACCCGTAACCTAACCCGTACCCTAACCCTAACCCGTACCCTAAAACTAACCCTAACCCTAACACGTACCTAACCCTAACCCGTACCCTAACCCTCACCTTAACCCGTACCCTAACCCATACCCTAACCCTAACACGTACCCTAACCCTAACCCGTACCCTAACCCTAAACCTATCCCTAACCCTAACCCGTAACCTAACCCTGACCCGTACCCTAACCCGTACCCTAACCCGTACCGTAACCGGTACCCTAACCCTAACCCGTACACTAACCCTAACCCTAACCTTAACCCTAACCTGTACCCTAACACTAACCCTAACCCTAACACTTACACTAACCCGTACCCTAACCCTAACCCGTACACTTACCCGTACCCTAACCCTGACACTAACCCTAACCCTAACCCTAACCCCTATCCCCTAACCCTAATCCTAACCCTAACCAAAACACTAACCCGTACCCTAACCCTAACTCTAACCCTAACCCTAACCCGTACACTAACCCTAACCCTAACCCGTACACTAACCCTAACCCTAACCCTAACCCTAACCCTAACCCCTAACACCCAACCCTAACCCTAACCCTAACCCTAACCCGTACGCTAACCCTAACCCTAACCCTAACCCTAACCCGTAACCTAACCCTAACCCGTACCCTAACCCTAACCCTAACCCTAACCCTAACCCCTAAACCTAAACCTAACCCTAACCCTAACCCTAACCCTAACCCTAACCCTAACCCTAACCGTACCCTAACCCTAACCCTAACACTAACCCGTACCCTAACCCGTACCCTAACCCTAACCCTAACCCTATCCCGTACCCAAACCCTAAAACTAACCCTAACCCTAACACTAACCCTAACCCGTACCCAAACCCTAACCCTAACCGTAACTCTAAACCTATCCCGTACGCTAACCCTAACCCGTACCCTAACCCGTACCCTAACCCGTACCCTAACCCTAACCCTAACCCTAAAACTAACCCGTACCCTAACCCGTACCCTAACCCTAACCCTAACCCTAAAACTAACCCGTACCCTAACCCTAACCCTAACCCTAACCCTAACCCGTACCCTAACCCTAACCCTAACCCTAAACCTAACCCTAAACATAACCCGTACCCTAACCCTAAACCTATCCCTAATCCTAACCCTAACCTGTACGCTAAACCTAACCCTAACCCGTACCATAACCCTAACCCGTACCCTAACCCTAACCCTAACCCGTACCCTAAACCTAACACTAACCCTAAACCTAACCCTAACCCTAAACCTTACCCTAACCCTAACCCGTACCCTAACCCTAACCCAAACCCGTACCCTAACCCTAAACCTAACCCTACCCTAACCCGTATCCTAACCCTAACCTTAACCCGAACCCTAACCCTAACCCGTACCCTAACCCTAACCCGTACCCTAACCCTAACCCGTACCTAACCCTAACCCTAACCCGTAATCTAACCCGTACCCTATCCCTAAACCGTACCCTAACCCTAACCCGTACCCTAACCCTAACCCGTACCCTAACCTTAACCCGAACCCTAACCCTAACCCGTACCCTAACCCTAACCCGTACCCTAACCCTAACCCGTACCTAACCCTAACCCTAACCCTAACCCTAACACGTACCCTAACCCTAACACTATCCCTAACCCTAACCTCTAACCCTAACCCTAGCCCTAACCCAAACCCTAACCCGTACCCTAAACCTAACCCCTAACCCTAACCCTAACCCGTACCCTAACCCTAACACTAACCCTAACCCGTAACGTAACCCTAAACCTAACCCTAACCCGTACCCGTACCCTAACCCTAACCCGTAACCTAACCCGTACCCTAAACCTAACCCGTACCCTAACCCTAACCCGTACCCTACCTTAACCCGAACCCTAACCCTACCCGTACCCTAAACCTAACCCTAACCCGAACACTAACCCTAACCCTAACATTAACCCTAACCCGTACCCTAACCCTAACCCTAACCCTAACCCGTAAGCTAAACCTAACCCTAACCCGGACCATAATCCTAACCCGTACCCTAACCCTAACCATAACCCTAACCCTTACACTAACCCGTACCCTAACCCTAACCCGTACACTTACCCGTACCCTAACCCTAACACTAACCCTAACCCTAACCCTAACCCCTATCCCCTAAACCTAATCCTAACCCTAACCAAAACACTAACCCGTACCCTAACCCTAACTCTAACCGTTACCCTAACCCGTACCCTAACCCTAACCCTAACCCGTACACTAACCCTAACCCTAACCCTAACCCCTAACCCCCAACCCTAACCCTAACCCTATCCCTAACCCGTACGCTAACCCTAACCCTAACCCTAA
>JAVLSZ010000220.1:102500-110000 GCA_032313775.1 Urocyon cinereoargenteus | reverse complement strand
CCTAACCCGTACCCTAAACCTAACACTAACCCTAAACCTAACCCTAACCCTAAACCGTACCCTAACCCTAACCCGTACCCTAACCCTAACCCAAACCCGTACCCTAACCCTAAACCTAACCCTAACCCTAACCCGTACCCTAACCCTAACCTTAACCCGAACCCTAACCCTAACCCGTACCCTAACCCTAACCCGTACCCTAACCCTAACCCGTACCTAACCCTAACCCTAACCCGTACCCGAACCCTAACACTAACCCTAACCCTAACCCGTACTCTAACCCGTACCCTATCCCTAAACCGTACCCTAACCCTAACCCTAACCCGTACACTAACACTAACACTAACCCTAACCCTAACCCTAACCCTAACCCTAACCCTAACCCTAACACGTACCCTAACCCTAACACTATCCCTAACCCTAAACTCTAACCCTAACCCTAACCCTAACCCAAACCCTAACCCGTACCCTAAACCTAACCCCTAACCCTAACCCTAACCCGTACCCTAACCCTAACACTAACCCTAACCCGTAACGTAACCCTAAACCTAACCCTAACCCGTAACCGTACCCTAACCCTAACCCGTAACCTAACCCGTACCCTAAACCTAACCCGTACCCTAACCCTAACCCGTACCCTAACCTTAACCCGAACCCTAACCCTACCCGTACCCTAACCCTAACCCTAACCCGAACACTAACCCTAACCCTAACATTAACCCTAACCCGTACCCTAACCCTAACCCTAACCCTAACACCTAACCCCTAAACCTAACCATAACCCTAACCATAAACCTAACCCTAACCCTAAACCGTACCTTAACCCTAACACTAACCCTAACCCTAACCCTAACCCGTACCCTAACCCTAACACTAACCCTAAACCTAACCCTAACCCGTACCTAACCCTAACCCCTAACCCTAACCCTAACCCGTACCCTAACCCTAACCCTAACCCTAACCCGTACCCTAACCCTAACCTAACCCTAACCCGTACCCTAACCCTAACCCTAACCCGTACGCTAAACCTAACCCTAACCCGTACCATAATCCTAACCCGTACCCTAACCCTAACCCTAACACTAACCCTTACACTAACCCGTACCCTAACCCTAACCCGTACACTTACCCGTACCCTAACCCTAACACTAACCCTAACCCTAACCCTAACCCCTATCCCCTAACCCTAATCCTAACCCTAACCAAAACACTAACCCGTACCCTAACCCTAACTCTAACCGTAACCCTAACCCGTACCCTAACCCTAACCCTAACCCGTACACTAACCCTAACCCTAACCCTAACCCCTAACCCCCAACACTAACCCTAACCCTATCCCTAACCCGTACGCTAACCCTAACCCTAACCCTAACCCGTAACCTAACCCTAACCCGTACCCTAACCCTAAACCTAACCCTAACCCTAACCCTAACCCTAACCCCTAACCCTAAACCTAACCCTAAACATAACCCTAACCCTAACCCTAACCCTAACCGTACCCTAAACCTAACCCTAACCCTAACCCGTACCCTAACCCGTACCCTAACCCTAACCCTAACCCTAACCCGTACCCAAACCCTAACTCTAACCCTAACCCTAACCCTAACACGTACCCAAACCCTAACCCTAACCGTAACTCTAAACCTAACCCGTACGCTAACCCTAACCCTAACCCTAACCCGTACCCTAACCCGTACCCTAACCATAACCCTAACCCTAAAACTAACCCGTACCCTAACCCGTACCCTAAACCTAACCCTAACCCTAAAACTAACCCGTACCCTAACCCTAACCCTAACCCTAACCCGTACCCTAACCCTAACCCTAACCCTAAACCTAACCCTAACCATAACACGTACCCTAACCCTAACCTTAACCCTAACCCTAAACCTAACCCTAACCCGTACGCTAAACCTAACCCTAACCCGTACCATAACCCTAACCCGTACCCTAACCCTAACCCTAACCCGTACCCTAAACCTAACACTAACCCTAAACCTAACCCTAACCCTAAACCGTACCCTAACTCTAACCCGTACCCTAACCCTAACCCAAACCCGTACCCTAACCCTAACCCTAACCGTAACCCTAACCCGTACCCTAACCCTAACCTTAACCCGAACCTTAACGCTAACCCGTATCCTAACCCTAACCCGTACCCTAACCCTAACCCGTACCTAACCCTAACCCTAACCCGTACCCTAACCCTAACCCTAACCCTAACCCTAACCCTAATCCGTACTCTAACCCGTACCCTAACCCTAAACCGTACCCTAACCCTAACCCTAACCCGTACACTAACACTAACCCTAACCCTAACCCTAACCCTAACCCTAACCCTAACACGTACCTAACCCTAACCCTAACCCTAAACCTAACACGTGCCCTAACCCTAACCCTAACCCGTACCCTAACCCTAACCCGTACCCTCACCCTATCCCGTACCCTAACCCTAACCCCACCCCGTACCCTAACCCTAACCCTAACCCTAACCATAACCCTAACCCGTAACCTAACCCTAACCCAAACCCTAACCCTAACCCGTTACCTAACCCTAACCCTAACCCTAACCCTAACCCGTGCCCTAACCCTAACCCTAACCTCTAACCCTAACCCTAACCCTAACCCTAACCCTAACTCCAACCCTAACTCGTACCCTAACCCTAACCCTAACCCGTACCTTAACACTAACCCTAACCCTAACTCTAATCCATACCCTAACCCTAACCCTAACCCTAACCCTAACCCTAACCCCTAACCCCTAAACCTAACTCTAATCCTAACCCTAACCCTAACCCGTACATTAACCCTAACACTAACCCTAACCCTAACCCTAACCCGTACCCTACCCTAACCCCTAACCCTAACCCTAAACCGTACCCTAACCCTAAACCTAACCCTAACCCGTACCCTAAACCTAACCCTAACACTAACCAGTACCCAAACCGGTACCCTAAACCTAACCCGTATCCTAACCCTAACCCGTACCCTAACCCTAACCCGTACCCTAACCCTAACCCTAAACCTAAACCGTACCCTAACACTAACCCTAACCCTTACCCTAACACTAACCCTTACCCTAACCCTAACCCGTACCCTAACCCGTACCCTAACCCTAACACTAACCCTAACCCTAACCCCTAACCCCTAAACCGTAACCTAACCCTAACCCTACCCCGTACCCTAACCCTAAACCTAACCCTAACCCTAACCCTAACACTAACCCGTACCCTAAACCTTAACCTAACCCGTACCCTAACCGTCACCCTAACCCTAATCCCTAACACCTAACCCTAACCCTAACCCTAACCGTAACCCGTACGCTAACCCTAACCCTAACCCTAACCCTAACTCTAAACCTAACCCGTACCCTAACCCTAAACTGTACCCTAACCCTAACCCTAAACCTAACACTAACCCTAACCCCTAACCCTAAACCTAACCCGTACCCTAACCCTAACCCTAACCCTAACCCTAACCCGTACCCAAACCCTAACCCTCACCCTAACTCTTACCCTAAACCGTACCCTAACCCTAACCCTAACCCTAACGCTGACCCCTAATCCCTAACCCTAACCCTAACGCTAACCCTAACACATACCCTAACTCTAACACTAACCGTAACCCATACCCTAAACCCAACCCATACCCGTTCCCGTACCCGTACCCTAACCCTAACCCGTACCCTAACCCTAACCCGTAACCTAACCCTAACCCTAACCCTAACCCAAACCCTAACCCTAACCCTAACCCTTTCCTAACACTAACCCAAACCCTAACCCTAACCCTAACCCGTACCCTAATCCGGACCCTAACACTAACCCGTACCCTAACCCTAACCCTAACCCTAACCCGTACCCTAAACCTAACCCTAACCCTAACCCTAAAATTAAGGCGTACCTTAAGCCTAACCTGTACCCTAACCCGTAACCTAACCCTAAACCTAACCCTAAACCTAACCCCTAACCCCTAACCCTAACCCTAACCCTAACCCTAAATCTAACCCGTACCTTAACCCTAACCCTAACCCTAACCCGTATCCTAACCCTAACCCTAACCCGTACCCTAACCTTAACCCTAACCCTAAACCGTACCCTAACCCTAACCCGTACCCTAACCCTAACCCTAACCCGTACCCTAACCCTAACCCGTACCCTAACCCTAACCCTAACCCGTACCCTAACCCTAAACCTAAACCGTACCCTAACCAACACCCTAATCCTAACCCTAACCCTAACCCTAACCCTAACCTCTAACCCTAACCCTAACCCTAAACCTAACCCAAACCCGTACCCTAACCCTAACCCTAACCCTAACCCAAACCCGTACCCTAACCCTAACCCTAACACTAACCCTAACCCTAACCCGTACCCTAACCCTAACCCATACCCTAACCCTAACCCTAACCCGTACCCTAACCCTAACCCTAAACCTAAACCGTACCCTAACCAACACCCTAATCCTAACCCTAACCCTAACCCTAACCCTAACCCTAACACTAACCCTAACCCTAACCCGTACCCTAAACCTAACCCTAACCCTAACCCTAACCCGTACCCTTACCCTAACCCTAACCCTAACCCTAAACCTAACCCATACCCTAACCCGTACCCAAACACTAACCCTAACCCTAAACCTAACCCGTACCCTAACCCTAACCCTAACCCTAACACTAACCCTAACCCGTACCTTAACCCTAACCCCTAACCCTAACCCTAACCCGTACCCTAACCCTAACACTAACCCTAAACCGTACCCTAAACCTAACCCTAACCTGTACCCGTACCCTAACACTAACCCGTGCCCTAACACATACCCTAACCCTAACCCGTACCCTAACCCTAACCCGTACCCTAACCCTAACCCTACCCTAACCCTAACCCGTACCCTAACCCTAACCCTAACCCTAAACCGTACCCTAACCCTAACCCGTACCCTAACCCTAACCCTAACCCGTACCCTAACCCTAACCCATACCCTAACCCTAACCCTAACCCGTACCCTAACCCTAACCCTAAACCTAAACAGTACCCTAACCAACACCCTAATCCTAACCCTAACCCTAACCCTAACCTCTAACCCTAACCCTAACCCTAACCCTAACCCAAACCCGTACCCTAACCCTAACCCGAACCCTAACCCAAACCCGTACCCTAACCCTAACCCTAACACTAACCCTAACCCTAACCCGTACCCTAAACCTAACCCTAACCCTAACCCTAACCCGTACCCTTAACCTAACCCTAACCCTAACCCTAAACCTAACCCATACCCTAACCCGTACCCAAACACTCACCCTAACCCTAAACCTAACCCGTACCCTAATCCTAACCCTAACCCTAACACTAACCCTAACCCGTACCTTAACCCTAACCCCTAACCCTAACCCTAACCCGTACCCTAACCCTAACACTAACCCTAAACCGTACCCTAACCCTAACCCTAACCCGTACCCGTACCCTAACGCTAACCCGTGCCCTAACCCATAACCTAACCCTAACCCGTACCCTAACCCTAACCCGTACCCTAACCCTAACCCTAACCTAACCCTAACCCGTACCCTAACCCTAACCCTAACCCTTTCTTAACCCTAACCCTAACCCTAACCCTAACCCTAACCCTAACCTGTACCCTAAACCTGACCATAACCCTAAACCGTACCCTAACCCTAACCCTAACCCTAACCCGTACCCTAAACCTCACCCTAACCCTAACCCTAAAATTAACCCGTACCCTAACCCTAACCCGTACCCTAACCTGTACCCTAAACCTAACCCTAACCCTAACCCCGAACCCCTAAACCTAACCCTAACCCTAACCCTAAATCTAAACCGTACCCTAGCCCTAACCCTAACCATAAACCTAACCCGTAACCTAACCCTAACCCTAGCCCGTACCCTAACCCTAACCCTAACCCTAACCCTAAACCGTACCCTAACCCTAACCCGTACCCTAACCCTAAACCTAACCTCTAACCCTAACCCTAAACCTAACCCTAACCCTAACATGTACCCTAAACCTAACCCTAACCCGTACCCTAACCCTAATCCTAACCCGTACCCTAACCCTAACCCGTACCCTAACCCTAACCCTACCCCGTACCCTATCCCTAACCCGTACCCTAACCCTAACCCTACCCCGTAACCTAACCCTAACCCTAACCCTAACCATAACCCTAACCCGTAACCTAACCCTAACCCTAACCCTCACCCTAAACCGTACCCTAAACCTAACCCTAACCCGTACCCTAACCCTAACACTAACCTCTAACCCTAACCCTAACCCTAACCCTAACACGTACCCTAACCCTAACCCTAACCCGTACCCTAACCCTAACCCTAACCCGTACCCTAACCCTAACCCGTACCCTAACCCTAACCCTACCCCGTAACCTAAACCTAACCCTAACCATAACCATAACCCTAACCCGTAACCTAACCCTAACCCTAACCCTCACCCTAACCCGTACCCTAACCCTAACCCTAACCCTAACACGTACCCTAACCCTAACACTAACCTCTAACCCTAACCGAACCCTAACCCTAACCCTAACCCTAACTCCACCCCTAACTCGTACCTTAACCCTAACCCTAACCCGTACCTTAACCCTAACCCTAACCCTAACCCTAATCCATACCCTAAACCTAACCCTAACCCTAACCCCTAACCCCTAACCCTAACCCTAATCCTAACCCTAACCCTAACCCGTACATTAACCCTAACACTAACCCTGACCCTAACCCTAACCCGTAACCTAACCCTAACCCCTAACCCTAACCCGTACCCTAACCCTAAACCTAACCCTAACCCGTACACTAACCCTAACCCTAACACTAACCAGTACCCTAACCGGTACCCTAAACCTAACCCGTATCCTAACCCTAACCCGTACCCTAACCCTAACCCGTACCCTAAACCTAACCCTAACCCTAACCCGTAACCTAACCCGTACCCTAACCCTAACCCGTACCCTAAAAGTAACCCTAACCCTAACACGTACCCTAACCCTAACCCGTACCCTAAACCTAACCCTAACCCGTACCCTACCCCGTACCCTAACCCTAACCCGTACCCTAACCCGTACCCTAACCCTAAACCTAACCCTAACCCTAACCCGTACCCTAACCCTGACCCGTACCCTAACCCGTACCCTAACCCGTACCCTAACCAGTACCCTAACCCTAAGCCGTACCCTAACCCTAACCCTAACCCTAACCCTAACCCGTACACTAACCCTAACCCTAACCCTACCCTTACACTAACCCGTACACTAACCCTAACCCGTACACTTACCCGTACCCTAACCCTAACACTAACCCTAACCCTAACCCTAACCCCTATCCCCTAACCCTAATCCTAACCCTAAGCAAAACACTAACCCGTACCCTAACCCTAACTCTAACCCTAACCCTAACCCGTACCCTAAACCTAACCCTAACCCGTACACTAACCCTAACCCTAACCCTAACCCCTAAACCCCAACCCTAACCCTAAACCTAT
>JAVLSZ010000220.1:92500-97500 GCA_032313775.1 Urocyon cinereoargenteus | reverse complement strand
CACCCTAAACCTAACCCTAACCCGTACTCTAACACGTACCCTAACCCTAAACCGTACCCTAACCCTAACCCTAACCCGTACACTAACACTAACACTAACCCTAACCCTAAACCTAACCCTAACCCTAACACGTACCCTAACCCTAACCCTAACCCTAACACTAACACGTACCCTAACCCTAACCCTAACCCGTACCCTAACCCTAACCCTAACCCGTACCCTAACCCTAACCCGTATCCTAACCCTAACCCTACTCCGTACCCTAACCCTAACCCTAACCCTAACCATAACCCTAACCCGTAACCTAACCCTAACCCTAACCCTAACCCTAACCCGTACCCTAACCCTAACCCTAACCCTAACCCTAACCCTAACCCGTACCCTAACCCTAACCCTAACCTCTAACCCTAACCCTAACCCTAACCCTAAACCTAACCCTAACTCCAACACTAAATCGTACCCTAACCCTATCCCTAACCCGTACCTTAACCCTAACCCTAACCCTAACCCTAATCCATACCCTAACCCTAACCCTAACCCTAACCCTAACCCCTAACCCCTAAACCTAACTCTAATCCTAAACCTAACCCTAACCCGTACATTAACCCTAACACTAACCCTAACCCTGACCCTAACCCGTACCCTAACCCTAACCCCTAACCCTAACCGTAAACCGTACCCTAACCCTAAACCTAACCCTAACCCGTACCCTAACCCTAACCCTAACTCTAACCAGTACCCTAACCGGTACCCTAAACCTAACCCGTATCCTAACCCTAACCCATACCTTAACCCTAACCCGTACCCTAACCCTAACCCTAACCCTAACCCGTAACCTAACCCGTACCCTAACCCTAACCCGTACCCTAAAACTAACCCTAAACCTAACACGTACCTAACCCTAACCCGTACCCTAACACTCACCCTAACCCGTACCCTAACCCGTACCCTAACCCTAACACGTACCCTAACCCTAACCCGTACCCTAACCCTAAACCTAACCCTAACCCTAACCCGTACCCTAACCCTGACCCGTACCCTAACCCGTACCCTAACCCGTACCGTAACCGGTACCCTAACCCTAACCCGTACACTAACCCTAACCCTAACCTTAACCCTAACCTGTACCCTAACACTAACCCTAACCCTAACCCTTACAGTAACCCGTACCCTAACCCTAACCCGTACACTTGCCCATACCCTAACCCTGACACTAACCCTAACCCTAACCCTAACCCCTATCCCCTAACCCTAATCCTAACCCTAACCAAAACACTAACCCGTACCCTAACCCTAACTCTAACCCTAACCCTAACCCGTACCCTAACCCTAACCCTAACCCGTACAATAACCCTAACCCTAACCCTAACCCTAACCCTAACCCCTAACACCCAACCCTAACCCTAACCCTAACCCTAACCCGTACACTAACACTAACACTAACCCTAACCCTAAACCTAACCCTAACCCTAACACCTACCCTAACCCTAACCCTAACCCTAACACTAACACGTACCCTAACCCTAACCCTAACCCGTACCCTAACCCTAACCCTAACCCGTACCCTAACCCTAACCCGTATCCTAACCCTAACCCTACTCCGTACCCTAAACCTAACCCTAACCCTAACCATAACCCTAACCCGTAACCTAACCCTAACCCTAACACTAACCCTAACCCGTACCCTAACCCTAACCCTAACCCTAACCCTAACCCTAACCCGTACCCTAACCCTAACCCTAACCTCTAACCCTAACCCTAACCCTAACCCTAAACCTAACCCTAACTCCAACACTAAATCGTACCCTAACCCTATCCCTAACCCGTACCTTAACCCTAACCCTAACCCTAACCCTAATCCATACCCTAACCCTAACCCTAACCCTAACCCTAACCCCTAACCCCTAAACCTAACTCTAATCCTAACCCTAACCCTAACCCGTACATTAACCCTAACACTAACCCTAACCCTAACCCTAACCCGTACCCTACCCTAACCCCTAACCCTAACCCTAAACCGTACCCTAACCCTAAACCTAACCCTAACCCGAACCCTAAACCTAACCCTAACCCTAACCAGGACCCAAACCGGTACCCTAAACCTAACCCGTATCCTAACCCTAACCCGTACCCTAACCCTAACCCGTACCCTAACCCTAACCCTAAACCTAAACCGTACCCTAACACTAACCCTAACCCTTACCCTAACACTAACCCTTACCCTAACCCTAACCCGTACCCTAACCCGTACCCTAACCCTAACACTAACCCTAACCCTAACCCCTAACCCCTAAACCGTAACCTAACCCTAACCCTACCCCGTACCCTAACCCTAAACCTAACCCTAACCCTAACCCTAACACTAACCCGTACCCTAAACCTTAACCTAACCCGTACCCTAACCGTCACCCTAACCCTAATCCCTAACACCTAACCCTAACCCTAACCCTAACCGTAACCCGTACGCTAACCCTAACCCTAACCCTAACCCTAACTCTAAACCTAACCCGTACCCTAACCCTAAACTGTACCCTAACCCTAACCCTAAACCTAACACTAACCCTAACCCCTAACCCTAAACCTAACCCGTACCCTAAACCTAACCCTAACCCTAACCCTAACCCTAACCCGTACCCAAACCCTAACCCTCACCCTAACTCTTACCCTAAACCGTACCCTAACCCTAACCCTAACCCTAACGCTGACCCCTAATCCCTAACCCTAAACCTAATGCTAACCCTAACACATACCCTAACTCTAACACTAACCGTAACCCATACCCTAAACCCAACCCATACCCGTTCCCGTACCCGTACCCTAACCCTAACCCGTACCCTAACCCTAACCCGTAACCTAACCCTAACCCTAACCCTAACCCAAACCCTAACCCTAACCCTAACCCTTTCCTAACACTAACCCAAACCCTAACCCTAACCCTAACCCGTACCCTAATCCGGACCCTAACACTAACCCGTACCCTAACCCTAACCCTAACCCTAACCCGTACCCTAAACCTAACCCTAACCCTAACCCTAAAATTAAGCCGTACCTTAAGCCTAACCTGTACCCTAACCCGTAACCTAACCCTAAACCTAACCCTAAACCTAACCCCTAACCCCTAACCCTAACCCTAACCCTAACCCTAAATCTAACCCGTACCTTAACCCTAACCCTAACCCTAACCCGTATCCTGACCCTAACCCTAACCCGTACCCTAACCCTAACCCTAACCCTAAACCGTACCCTAACCCTAACCCGTACCCTAACCCTAACCCTAACCCGTACCCTAACCCTAACCCGTACCCTAACCCTAACCCTAACCCGTACCCTAACCCTAAACCTAAACCGTACCCTAACCAACACCCTAATCCTAACCCTAACCCTAACCCTAACCCTAACCTCTAACCCTAACCCTAACCCTAACCCTAACCCAAACCCGTACCCTAACCCTAACCCTAACCCTAACCCAAACCCGTACCCTAACCCTAACCCTAACACTAACCCTAACCCTAACCCGTACCCTAACCCTAACCCATACCCTAACCCTAACCCTAACCCGTACCCTAACCCTAACCCTAAACCTAAACCGTACCCTAACCAACACCCTAATCCTAACCCTAACCCTAACCCTAACCCTAACCCTAACACTAACCCTAACCCTAACCCGTACCCTAAACCTAACCCTAACCCTAACCCTAACCCGTACCCTTACCCTAACCCTAACCCTAACCCTAAACCTAACCCATACCCTAACCCGTACCCAAACACTAACCCTAACCCTAAACCTAACCCGTACCCTAACCCTAACCCTAACCCTAACACTAACCCTAACCCGTACCTTAACCCTAACCCCTAACCCTAACCCTAACCCGTACCCTAACCCTAACACTAACCCTAAACCGTACCCTAAACCTAACCCTAACCTGTACCCGTACCCTAACACTAACCCGTGCCCTAACACATACCCTAACCCTAACCCGTACCCTAACCCTAACCCGTACCCTAACCCTAACCCTACCCTAACCCTAACCCGTACCCTAACCCTAACCCTAACCCTAAACCGTACCCTAACCCTAACCCGTACCCTAACCCTAACCCTAACCCGTACCCTAACCCTAACCCATACCCTAACCCTAACCCTAACCCGTACCCTAACCCTAACCCTAAACCTAAACAGTACCCTAACCAACACCCTAATCCTAACCCTAACCCTAACCCTAACCTCTAACCCTAACCCTAACCCTAACCCTAACCCAAACCCGTACCCTAACCCTAACCCGAACCCTAACCCAAACCCGTACCCTAACCCTAACCCTAACACTAACCCTAACCCTAACCCGTACCCTAAACCTAACCCTAACCCTAACCCTAACCCGTACCCTTAACCTAACCCTAACCCTAACCCTAAACCTAACCCATACCCTAACCCGTACCCAAACACTCACCCTAACCCTAAACCTAACCCGTACCCTAATCCTAACCCTAACCCTAACACTAACCCTAACCCGTACCTTAACCCTAACCCCTAACCCTAACCCTAACCCGTACCCTAACCCTAACACTAACCCTAAACCGTAACCTAACCCTAACCCTAACCCGTACCCGTACCCTAACGCTAACCCGTGCCCTAACCCATAACCTAACCCTAACCCGTACCATAACCCTAACCCGTACCCTAACCCTAACCCTAACCTAACCCTAACCCGTACCCTAACCCTAACCCTAACCCTTTCCTAACCCTAACCCTAACCCTAACCCTAACCCTAACCCTAACCCTAACCTGTACCCTAAACCTGACCATAACCCTAAACCGTACCCTAACCCTAACCCTAACCCTAACCCGTACCCTAAACCTCACCCTAACCATAACCCTAAAATTAACCCGTACCCTAACCCTAACCCGTACCCTAACCTGTACCCTAAACCTAACCCTAACCCTAACCCCGAACCCCTAAACCTAACCCTAACCCTAACCCTAAATCTAAACCGTACCCTAGCCC
>JAVLSZ010000220.1:80000-85000 GCA_032313775.1 Urocyon cinereoargenteus | reverse complement strand
CCTAACCCGTACCCTAACCCGTACCCTAACCCTAACACGTACCCTAACCCTAACCCGTACCCTAACCCTAAACCTAACCCTAACCCTAACCCGTACCCTAACCCTGACCCGTACCCTAACCCGTACCCTAACCCGTACCGTAACCGGTACCCTAACCCTAACCCGTACACTAACCCTAACCCTAACCTTAACCCTAACCTGTACCCTAACACTAACCCTAACCCTAACCCTTACAGTAACCCGTACCCTAACCCTAACCCGTACACTTGCCCATACCCTAACCCTGACACTAACCCTAACCCTAACCCTAACCCCTATCCCCTAACCCTAATCCTAACCCTAACCAAAACACTAACCCGTACCCTAACCCTAACTCTAACCCTAACCCTAACCCGTACCCTAACCCTAACCCTAACCCGTACAATAACCCTAACCCTAACCCTAACCCTAACCCTAACCCCTAACACCCAACCCTAACCCTAACCCTAACCCTAACCCGTACACTAACACTAACACTAACCCTAACCCTAAACCTAACCCTAACCCTAACACCTACCCTAACCCTAACCCTAACCCTAACACTAACACGTACCCTAACCCTAACCCTAACCCGTACCCTAACCCTAACCCTAACCCGTACCCTAACCCTAACCCGTATCCTAACCCTAACCCTACTCCGTACCCTAAACCTAACCCTAACCCTAACCATAACCCTAACCCGTAACCTAACCCTAACCCTAACCCTAACCCTAACCCGTACCCTAACCCTAACCCTAACCCTAACCCTAACCCTAACCCGTACCCTAACCCTAACCCTAACCTCTAACCCTAACCCTAACCCTAACCCTACCCTAACCCTAACTCCAACACTAAATCGTACCCTAACCCTATCCCTAACCCGTACCTTAACCCTAACCCTAACCCTAACCCTAATCCATACCCTAACCCTAACCCTAACCCTAACCCTAACCCCTAACCCCTAAACCTAACTCTAATCCTAACCCTAACCCTAACCCGTACATTAACCCTAACACTAACCCTAACCCTAACCCTAACCCGTACCCTACCCTAACCCCTAACCCTAACCCTAAACCGTACCCTAACCCTAAACCTAACCCTAACCCGAACCCTAAACCTAACCCTAACCCTAACCAGGACCCAAACCGGTACCCTAAACCTAACCCGTATCCTAACCCTAACCCGTACCCTAACCCTAACCCGTACCCTAACCCTAACCCTAAACCTAAACCGTACCCTAACACTAACCCTAACCCTTACCCTAACACTAACCCTTACCCTAACCCTAACCCGTACCCTAACCCGTACCCTAACCCTAACACTAACCCTAACCCTAACCCCTAACCCCTAAACCGTAACCTAACCCTAACCCTACCCCGTACCCTAACGCTAAACCTAACCCTAACCCTAACCCTAACACTAACCCGTACCCTAAACCTTAACCTAACCCGTACCCTAACCGTCACCCTAACCCTAATCCCTAACACCTAACCCTAACCCTAACCCTAACCGTAACCCGTACGCTAACCCTAACCCTAACCCTAACCCTAACTCTAAACCTAACCCGTACCCTAACCCTAAACTGTACCCTAACCCTAACCCTAAACCTAACACTAACCCTAACCCCTAACCCTAAACCTAACCCGTACCCTAACCCTAACCCTAACCCTAACCCTAACCCTAACCCGTACCCAAACCCTAACCCTCACCCTAACTCTTACCCTAAACCGTACCCTAACCCTAACCCTAACCCTAACGCTGACCCCTAATCCCTAACCCTAAACCTAATGCTAATCCTAACACATACCCTAACTCTAACACTAACCGTAACCCATACCCTAAACCTAACCCATACCCGTTCCCGTACCCGTACCCTAACCCTAACCCGTACCCTAACCCTAAACCGTAACCTAACCCTAACCCTAACCCTAACCCAAACCCTAACCCTAACCCTAACCCTTTCCTAACACTAACCCAAACCCTAACCCTAACCCTAACCCGTACCCTAATCCGGACCCTAACACTAACCCGTACCCTAACCCTAACCCTAACCCTAACCCGTACCCTAAACCTAACCCTAACCCTAACCCTAAAATTAAGCCGTACCTTAAGCCTAACCTGTAACATAACCCGTAACCTAACCCTAAACCTAACCCTAAACCTAACCCCTAACACCTAACCCTAACCCTAACCCTAACCCTAAATCTAACCCGTACCTTAACCCTAACCCTAACCCTAACCCGTATCCTAACCCTAACCCTAACCCGTACCCTAACCCTAACCCTAACCCTAAACCGTACCCTAACCCTAACCCGTACCCTAACCCTAACCCTAACCCGTACCCTAACCCTAACCCGTACCCTAACCCTAAACCTAAACCGTACCCTAACCAACACCCTAATCCTAACCCTAACCCTAACCCTAACCCTAACCTCTAACCCTAACCCTAACCCTAACCCTAACCCAAACCCGTACCCTAACCCTAACCCTAACCCTAACCCAAACCCGTACCCTAACCCTAACCCTAACACTAACCCTAACCCTAACCCGTACCCTAACCCTAACCCATACCCTAACCCTAACCCTAACCCGTACCCTAACCCTAACCCTAAACCTAAACCGTACCCTAACCAACACCCTAATCCTAACCCTAACCCTAACCCTAACCCTAACCCTAACACTAACCCTAACCCTAACCCGTACCCTAAACCTAACCCTAAACCTAACCCTAACCCGTACCCTTACCCTAACCCTAACCCTAACCCTAAACCTAACCCATACCCTAACCCGTACCCAAACACTAACACTAACCCTAAACCTAACCCGTACCCTAACCCTAACCCTAACCCTAACACTAACCCTAACCCGTACCTTAACCCTAACCCCTAACCCTAACCCTAACCCGTACCCTAACCCTAACACTAACCCTAAACCGTACACTAAACCTAACCCTAACCTGTACCCGTACCCTAACCCTAACCCGTGCCCTAACCCATACCCTAACCCTAACCCGTACCCTAACCCTAACCCGTACCCTAACCCTAACCCTACCCTAACCCTAACCCGTACCCTAACCCTAACCCTAACCCTAAACCGTACCCTAACCCTAACCCGTACCCTAACCCTAACCCTAACCCGTACCCTAACCCAAACCCATACCCTAACCCTAACCCTAACCCGTACCCTAACCCTAACCCTAAACCTAAACAGTACCCTAACCAACACCCTAATCCTAACCCTAACCCTAACCCTAACCCTAACCTCTAACCCTAACCCTAACCCTAACCCTAACCCAAACCCGTACCCAAACCCTAACCCTAACCCTAACCCAAACCCGTACCCTAACCCCAAACCTAACACTAACCCTAACCCTAACCCGTACCCTAAACCTAACCCTAACCCTAACCCTAACCCGTACCCTTAACCTAACCCTAACCCTAACCCTAAACCTAACCCATACCCTAACCCGTACCCAAACACTAACCCTAACCCTAAACCTAACCCGTACCCTAACCCTAACCCTAACCCTAACACTAACCCTAACCCGTACCCGTACCCTAACGCTAACCCGTGCCCTAACCCATAACCTAACCCTAACCCGTACCCTAACCCTAACCCGTACCCTAACCCTAACCCTAACCTAACCCTAACCCGTACCCTAACCCTAACCCTAACCCTTTCCTAACCCTAACCCTAACCCTAACCCTAACCCTAACCCTAACCTGTACCCTAAACCCGACCATAACCCTAAACCGTACCCTAACCCTAACCCTAACCCTAACCCGTACCCTAAACCTCACCCTAACCCTAACCCTAAAATTAACCCGTACCCTAACCCTAACCCGTACCCTAACCTGTACCCTAAACCTAACCCTAACCCTAACCCCGAACCCCTAACCCTAACCCTAACCCTAACCCTAAATCTAAACCGTACCCTAGCCCTAACCCTAACCATAAACCTAACACATAACCTAAACCTAACCCTAACCCGTACCCTAACCCTAACCCTAACCCTAACCCACAACCGTACCCTAACCCTAACCCGAACCCTAACCCTAAACCTAACCTCTAACCCTAACCCTAAACCTAACCCTAACCCTAACATGTACACTAAACCTAACCCTAACCCGTACCCTAACCCTAATCCTAACCCGTACCCTAACCCTAACCCGTACCCTAACCCTAACCCTACCCCGTAACCTATCCCTAACCCGTACCCTAACCCTAAACCTACCCCGTAACCTAACCCTAACCCTAACCCTAACCATAACCCTAACCCGTAACCTAACCCTAACCCTAACCCTCACCCTAAACCGTACCCTAAACCTAACCCTAACCCGTACCCTAACCCTAACACTAACCTCTAACCCTAACCCTAACCCTAACCCTAACACGTACCCTAACCCTAACCCTAACCCGTACCCTAACCCTAACCCTAACCCGTACCCTAACCCTAACCCGTACCCTAACCCTAACCCTACCCCGTAACCTAAACCTAACCCTAACCATAACCATAACCCTAACCCGTAACCTAACCCTAACCCTAACCCTCACCCTAACCCGTACCCTAACCCTAACCCTAACCCTAACCCGTACCCTAACCCTAACACTAACCTCTAACCCTAACCGAACCCTAACCCTAACCCTAACCCTAACTCCACCCCTAACTCGTACCTTAACCCTAACCCTAACCCGTACCTTAATCCTAACCCTAACCCTAACCCTAATCCATACCCTAAACCTAACCCTAACCCTAACCCCTAACCCCTAACCCTAACCCTAATCCTAACCCTAACCCTAACCCGTACATTAACCCTAACACTAACCCTGACCCTAACCCTAACCCGTAACCTAACCCTAACCCCTAACCCTAACCCGTACCCTAACCCTAAACCTAACCCTAACCCGTACACTAACCCTAACCGTAACACTAACCAGTACCCTAACCGGTACCCTAAACCTAACCCGTATCCTAACCCTAA
>JAVLSZ010000220.1:47500-57500 GCA_032313775.1 Urocyon cinereoargenteus | reverse complement strand
CCCGTACCCTAACCCTAACCCTAAACCTAACCCTAACCATAACCCGTACCCTAACCCTAAACCTAACCCTAATCCTAACCCGTACGCTAAACCTAACCCTAACCCGTACCATAACCATAACCCGTACCCTAACCCTAACCCTAACCCGTACCCTAAACCTAACACTAACCCTAAACCTAACCCTAACCCTAAACCGTACCCTAAACCTAACCCGTAACCTAACCCTAACCCAAACCCGTACCCTAACCCTAACCCTAACCCTAACCCGTACCCTAACCCTAACCTTAACCCGAACCTTAACGCTAACCCGTACCCTAACCCTAACCCGTACCCTAACCCTAACCCTCACCCTAAACCTAACCCTAACCCGTACTCTAACACGTACCCTAACCCTAAACCGTACCCTAACCCTAACCCTAACCCGTACACTAACACTAACACTAACCCTAACCCTAAACCTAACCCTAACCCTAACACGTACCCTAACCCTAACCCTAACCCTAACACTAACACGTACCCTAACCCTAACCCTAACCCGTACCCTAACCCTAACCCTAACCCGTACCCTAACCCTAACCCGTATCCTAACCCTAACCCTACTCCGTACCCTAACCCTAACCCTAACCCTAACCATAACCCTAACCCGTAACCTAACCCTAACCCTAACCCTAACCCTAACCCGTACCCTAACCCTAACCCTAACCCTAACCCTAACCCTAACCCGTACCCTAACCCTAACCCTAACCTCTAACCCTAACCC
The DNA here is from genome assembly GCA_032313775.1 of Urocyon cinereoargenteus. Lineage (NCBI taxonomy): Eukaryota > Metazoa > Chordata > Mammalia > Carnivora > Canidae > Urocyon > Urocyon cinereoargenteus. The sequence goes on along the minus strand of JAVLSZ010000220.1, from coordinate 56,740 downwards.
TAACCCTAACCCTAAACCTAACCCTAACTCCAACACTAAATCGTACCCTAACCCTATCCCTAACCCGTACCTTAACCCTAACCCTAACCCTAACCCTAATCCATACCCTAACCCTAACCCTAACCCTAACCCTAACCCCTAACCCCTAAACCTAACTCTAATCCTAAACCTAACCCTAACCCGTACATTAACCCTAACACTAACCCTAACCCTGACCCTAACCCGTACCCTAACCCTAACCCCTAACCCTAACCGTAAACCGTACCCTAACCCTAAACCTAACCCTAACCCGTACCCTAACCCTAACCCTAACTCTAACCAGTACCCTAACCGGTACCCTAAACCTAACCCGTATCCTAACCCTAACCCATACCTTAACCCTAACCCGTACCCTAACCCTAACCCTAACCCTAACCCGTAACCTAACCCGTACCCTAACCCTAACCCGTACCCTAAAACTAACCCTAACCCTAACACGTACCTAACCCTAACCCGTACCCTAACACTCACCCTAACCCGTACCCTAACCCGTACCCTAACCCTAACACGTACCCTAACCCTAACCCGTACCCTAACCCTAAACCTAACCCTAACCCTAACCCGTACCCTAACCCTGACCCGTACCCTAACCCGTACCCTAACCCGTACCGTAACCGGTACCCTAACCCTAACCCGTACACTAACCCTAACCCTAACCTTAACCCTAACCTGTACCCTAACACTAACCCTAACCCTAACCCTTACAGTAACCCGTACCCTAACCCTAACCCGTACACTTGCCCATACCCTAACCCTGACACTAACCCTAACCCTAACCCTAACCCCTATCCCCTAACCCTAATCCTAACCCTAACCAAAACACTAACCCGTACCCTAACCCTAACTCTAACCCTAACCCTAACCCGTACCCTAACCCTAACCCTAACCCGTACAATAACCCTAACCCTAACCCTAACCCTAACCCTAACCCCTAACACCCAACCCTAACCCTAACCCTAACCCTAACCCGTACACTAACACTAACACTAACCCTAACCCTAAACCTAACCCTAACCCTAACACCTACCCTAACCCTAACCCTAACCCTAACACTAACACGTACCCTAACCCTAACCCTAACCCGTACCCTAACCCTAACCCTAACCCGTACCCTAACCCTAACCCGTATCCTAACCCTAACCCTACTCCGTACCCTAAACCTAACCCTAACCCTAACCATAACCCTAACCCGTAACCTAACCCTAACCCTAACCCTAACCCTAACCCGTACCCTAACCCTAACCCTAACCCTAACCCTAACCCTAACCCGTACCCTAACCCTAACCCTAACCTCTAACCCTAACCCTAACCCTAACCCTACCCTAACCCTAACTCCAACACTAAATCGTACCCTAACCCTATCCCTAACCCGTACCTTAACCCTAACCCTAACCCTAACCCTAATCCATACCCTAACCCTAACCCTAACCCTAACCCTAACCCCTAACCCCTAAACCTAACTCTAATCCTAACCCTAACCCTAACCCGTACATTAACCCTAACACTAACCCTAACCCTAACCCTAACCCGTACCCTACCCTAACCCCTAACCCTAACCCTAAACCGTACCCTAACCCTAAACCTAACCCTAACCCGAACCCTAAACCTAACCCTAACCCTAACCAGGACCCAAACCGGTACCCTAAACCTAACCCGTATCCTAACCCTAACCCGTACCCTAACCCTAACCCGTACCCTAACCCTAACCCTAAACCTAAACCGTACCCTAACACTAACCCTAACCCTTACCCTAACACTAACCCTTACCCTAACCCTAACCCGTACCCTAACCCGTACCCTAACCCTAACACTAACCCTAACCCTAACCCCTAACCCCTAAACCGTAACCTAACCCTAACCCTACCCCGTACCCTAACGCTAAACCTAACCCTAACCCTAACCCTAACACTAACCCGTACCCTAAACCTTAACCTAACCCGTACCCTAACCGTCACCCTAACCCTAATCCCTAACACCTAACCCTAACCCTAACCCTAACCGTAACCCGTACGCTAACCCTAACCCTAACCCTAACCCTAACTCTAAACCTAACCCGTACCCTAACCCTAAACTGTACCCTAACCCTAACCCTAAACCTAACACTAACCCTAACCCCTAACCCTAAACCTAACCCGTACCCTAACCCTAACCCTAACCCTAACCCTAACCCTAACCCGTACCCAAACCCTAACCCTCACCCTAACTCTTACCCTAAACCGTACCCTAACCCTAACCCTAACCCTAACGCTGACCCCTAATCCCTAACCCTAAACCTAATGCTAATCCTAACACATACCCTAACTCTAACACTAACCGTAACCCATACCCTAAACCTAACCCATACCCGTTCCCGTACCCGTACCCTAACCCTAACCCGTACCCTAACCCTAACCCGTAACCTAACCCTAACCCTAACCCTAACCCAAACCCTAACCCTAACCCTAACCCTTTCCTAACACTAACCCAAACCCTAACCCTAACCCTAACCCGTACCCTAATCCGGACCCTAACACTAACCCGTACCCTAACCCTAACCCTAACCCTAACCCGTACCCTAAACCTAACCCTAACCCTAACCCTAAAATTAAGCCGTACCTTAAGCCTAACCTGTAACATAACCCGTAACCTAACCCTAAACCTAACCCTAAACCTAACCCCTAACACCTAACCCTAACCCTAACCCTAACCCTAAATCTAACCCGTACCTTAACCCTAACCCTAACCCTAACCCGTATCCTAACCCTAACCCTAACCCGTACCCTAACCCTAACCCTAACCCTAAACCGTACCCTAACCCTAACCCGTACCCTAACCCTAACCCTAACCCGTACCCTAACCCTAAACCGTACCCTAACCCTAAACCTAAACCGTACCCTAACCAACACCCTAATCCTAACCCTAACCCTAACCCTAACCCTAACCTCTAACCCTAACCCTAACCCTAACCCTAACCCAAACCCGTACCCTAACCCTAACCCTAACCCTAACCCAAACCCGTACCCTAACCCTAACCCTAACACTAACCCTAACCCTAACCCGTACCCTAACCCTAACCCATACCCTAACCCTAACCCTAACCCGTACCCTAACCCTAACCCTAAACCTAAACCGTACCCTAACCAACACCCTAATCCTAACCCTAACCCTAACCCTAACCCTAACCCTAACACTAACCCTAACCCTAACCCGTACCCTAAACCTAACCCTAAACCTAACCCTAACCCGTACCCTTACCCTAACCCTAACCCTAACCCTAAACCTAACCCATACCCTAACCCGTACCCAAACACTAACACTAACCCTAAACCTAACCCGTACCCTAACCCTAACCCTAACCCTAACACTAACCCTAACCCGTACCTTAACCCTAACCCCTAACCCTAACCCTAACCCGTACCCTAACCCTAACACTAACCCTAAACCGTACCCTAAACCTAACCCTAACCTGTACCCGTACCCTAACCCTAACCCGTGCCCTAACCCATACCCTAACCCTAACCCGTACCCTAACCCTAACCCGTACCCTAACCCTAACCCTACCCTAACCCTAACCCGTACCCTAACCCTAACCCTAACCCTAAACCGTACCCTAACCCTAACCCGTACCCTAACCCTAACCCTAACCCGTACCCTAACCCAAACCCATACCCTAACCCTAACCCTAACCCGTACCCTAACCCTAACCCTAAACCTAAACAGTACCCTAACCAACACCCTAATCCTAACCCTAACCCTAACCCTAACCCTAACCTCTAACCCTAACCCTAACCCTAACCCTAACCCAAACCCGTACCCAAACCCTAACCCTAACCCTAACCCAAACCCGTACCCTAACCCCAAACCTAACACTAACCCTAACCCTAACCCGTACCCTAAACCTAACCCTAACCCTAACCCTAACCCGTACCCTTAACCTAACCCTAACCCTAACCCTAAACCTAACCCATACCCTAACCCGTACCCAAACACTAACCCTAACCCTAAACCTAACCCGTACCCTAACCCTAACCCTAACCCTAACACTAACCCTAACCCGTACCCGTACCCTAACGCTAACCCGTGCCCTAACCCATAACCTAACCCTAACCCGTACCCTAACCCTAACCCGTACCCTAACCCTAACCCTAACCTAACCCTAACCCGTACCCTAACCCTAACCCTAACCCTTTCCTAACCCTAACCCTAACCCTAACCCTAACCCTAACCCTAACCTGTACCCTAAACCCGACCATAACCCTAAACCGTACCCTAACCCTAACCCTAACCCTAACCCGTACCCTAAACCTCACCCTAACCCTAACCCTAAAATTAACCCGTACCCTAACCCTAACCCGTACCCTAACCTGTACCCTAAACCTAACCCTAACCCTAACCCCGAACCCCTAACCCTAACCCTAACCCTAACCCTAAATCTAAACCGTACCCTAGCCCTAACCCTAACCATAAACCTAACACATAACCTAAACCTAACCCTAACCCGTACCCTAACCCTAACCCTAACCCTAACCCACAACCGTACCCTAACCCTAACCCGAACCCTAACCCTAAACCTAACCTCTAACCCTAACCCTAAACCTAACCCTAACCCTAACATGTACACTAAACCTAACCCTAACCCATACCCTAACCCTAATCCTAACCCGTACCCTAACCCTAACCCGTACCCTAACCCTAACCCTACCCCGTACCCTATCCCTAACCCGTACCCTAACCCTAACCCTACCCCGTAACCTAACCCTAACCCTAACCCTAACCATAACCCTAACCCGTAACCTAACCCTAACCCTAACCCTCACCCTAAACCGTACCCTAAACCTAACCCTAACCCGTACCCTAACCCTAACACTAACCTCTAACCCTAACCCTAACCCTAACCCTAACACGTACCCTAACCCTAACCCTAACCCGTACCCTAACCCTAACCCTAACCCGTACCCTAACCCTAACCCGTACCCTAACCCTAACCCTACCCCGTAACCTAAACCTAACCCTAACCATAACCATAACCCTAACCCGTAACCTAACCCTAACCCTAACCCTCACCCTAACCCGTACCCTAACCCTAACCCTAACCCTAACCCGTACCCTAACCCTAACACTAACCTCTAACCCTAACCGAACCCTAACCCTAACCCTAACCCTAACTCCACCCCTAACTCGTACCTTAACCCTAACCCTAACCCGTACCTTAATCCTAACCCTAACCCTAACCCTAATCCATACCCTAAACCTAACCCTAACCCTAACCCCTAACCCCTAACCCTAACCCTAATCCTAACCCTAACCCTAACCCGTACATTAACCCTAACACTAACCCTGACCCTAACCCTAACCCGTAACCTAACCCTAACCCCTAACCCTAACCCGTACCCTAACCCTAAACCTAACCCTAACCCGTACACTAACCCTAACCGTAACACTAACCAGTACCCTAACCGGTACCCTAAACCTAACCCGTATCCTAACCCTAACCCGTACCCTAACCCTAACCCGTACCCTAAACCTAACCCTAACCCTAACCCGTAACCTAACCCGTACCCTAACCCTAACCCGTACCCTAAAAGTAACCCTAACCCTAACACGTACCCTAACCCTAACCCGTACCCTAAACCTAACCCTAACCCGTACCCTACCCCGTACCCTAACCCTAACCCGTACCCTAACCCGTACCCTAACCCTAAACCTAAACCTAACCCTAACCCGTACCCTAACCCTGACCCGTACCCTAACCCGTACCCTAACCCGTACCCTAACCGGTACCCTAACCCTAAGCCGTACCCTAACCCTAACCCTAACCCTAACCCTAACCCGTACCCTAACCCTAACACTAACCCTACCCTTACACTAACCCGTACACTAACCCTAACCCGTACACTTACCCGTACCCTAACCCTAACACTAACCCTAACCCTAACACTAACCCCTATCCCCTAACCCTAATCCTAACCCTAACCAAAACACTAACCCGTACCCTAACCCTAACTCTAACCCTAACCCTAACCCGTACCCTAAACCTAACCCTAACCCGTACACTAACCCTAACACTAACCCTAACCCCTAACCCCCAACCCTAACCCTAAACCTATCCCTAAACCGTACGCTAACCCTAACCCTAACCCTAACCCTAATCCTAACCCGTAACCTAACCCTAACCCGTACCCTAACCCGTACCCTAACCCGTACCCTAACCCTAACCCTAACCCTAACCCTAACCCGTACCCAAACCCTAACTCTAACCCTAACCCTAACACTAACCCTAACCCGTACCCAAACCCTAACCCTAACCGTAACTCTAAACCTAACACGTACGCTAACCCTAACCCTAACCCGTACCCTAACCCGTACCCTAACCCGTACCCTAACCCTAAACCTAACCCTAAAACTAACCCGTACCCTAACCCATACCCTAACCCTAACCCTAACCCTAAAACTAACCCGTACCCTAACCCTAACCCTAACCCTAACCCGTACCCTAACCCTAACCCTAACCCTAAACATAACCCTAACCATAATCCGTACCCTAACCCTAAACCTAACCCTAACCCTAACCCGTACGCTAAACCTAACCCTAACCCGTACCATAACCATAACCCGTACCCTAACCCTAACCCTAACCCGTACCCTAAACCTAACACTAACCCTAAACCTAACCCTAACCCTAAACCGTACCCTAAACCTAACCCGTACCCTAACCCTAACCCAAACCCGTACCCTAACCCTAACCCTAACCCTAACCCGTACCCTTACCCTAACCTTAACCCGAACCTTAACGCTAACCCGTACACTAACCCTAACCCGTACCCTAACCCTAACCCTCACCCTAAACCTAACCCTAACCCGTACTCTAACACGTACCCTAACCCTAAACCGTACCCTAACCCTAACCCTAACCCGTACACTAACACTAACACTAACCCTAACCCTAACCCTAACCCTAACCCCTAACCCCTAAACCTAACTCTAATCCTAAACCTAACCCTAACCCGTACATTAACCCTAACACTAACCCTAACCCGTACCCTAACCCGTACCCTAACCCTAACCCCTAACCCTAACCCTAAACCGTACCCTAACCCTAAACCTAACCCTAACCCGTACCCTAACCCTAACCCTAACTCTAACCAGTACCCTAACCGGTACCCTAAACCTAACCCGTATCCTAACCCTAACCCATACCCTAACCCTAACCCGTACCCTAACCCTAACCCTAACCCTAACCCGTAACCTAACCCGTACCCTAACCCTAAACCGTACCCTAAAACTAACCCTAACCCTAACACGTACCTAACCCTAACCCGTACCCTAACCCTCACCCTAACCCGTACCCTAACCCGTACCCTAACCCTAACACGTACCCTAACCCTAACCCGTACCCTAACCCTAAACCTATCCCTAACCCTAACCCGTACCCTAACCCTGACCCGTACCCTAACCCGTACCCTAACCCGTACCGTAACCGGTACCCTAACCCTAACCCGTACACTAACCCTAACCCTAACCTTAACCCTAACCTGTACCCTAACACTACCCTAACCCTAACCCTTACACTAACCCGTACCCTAACCCAAACCCGTACACTTACCCGTACCCTAACCCTGACACTAACCCTAACCCTAACCCTAATCCCTATCCCCTAACCCTAATCCTAACCCTAACCAAAACACTAACCCGTACCCTAACCCTAACTCTAACCCTAACCCTAACCCGTACACTAACCCTAACCCTAACCCGTACCCTAACCCTAACCCTAACCCTAACCCGTAACCTAACCCGTACCCTAACCCTAACCCGTACCCTAAAACTAACCCTAACCCTAACACGTACCTAACCCTAACCCGTACCCTAACCCTCACCCTAACCCGTACCCTAACCCGTACCCTAACCCTAACACGTACCCTAACCCTAACCCGTACCCTAACCCTAAACCTAACCCTAACCCTAACCCGTACCCTAACCCTGACCCGTACCCTAACCCGTACCCTAACCCGTACCGTAACCGGTACCCTAACCCTAACCCGTACACTAACCCTAACCCTAACCTTAACCCTAACCTGTACCCTAACACTAACCCTAACCCTAACCCTTACAGTAAACCGTACCCTAACCCTAACCCGTACACTTACCCGTACCCTAACCCTGACACTAACCCTAACCCTAACCCTAACCCCTATCCCCTAACCCTAATCCTAACCCTAACCAAAACACTAACCCGTACCCTAACCCTAACTCTAACCCTAACCCTAACCCGTACCCTAACCCTAACCCTAACCCGTACAATAACCCTAACCCTAACCCTAACCCTAACCCTAACCCCTAACACCCAACCCTAACCCTAACCCTAACCCTAACCCGTACGCTAACCCTAACCCTAACCCTAACCCTAACCCGTAACCTAACCCTAACCCGGACCCTAACCCTAACCCTAACCCTAACCCTAAACCTAACCCCTAAACCTAAACCTAACCCTAACCCTAAACCTAACCCTAACCCTAACCCTAACCGTACCCTAACCCTAACCCTAACACTAACCCGTACCCTAAACCGTACCCTAACCCTAACCCTAACCCTAACCCTAACCCGTACCCAAACCCTAAATCTAACCCTAACCCTAACCCTAACCCTAACCCGTACCCAAACCCTAACCCTAACCGTAACTCTAAACCTAACCCGTACGCTAACCCTAACCCTAACCCTAACCCGTACCCTAACCCGTACCCTAACCCTAACCCTAACCCTAAAACTAACCCGTACCCTAACCCGTACCCTAACCCTAACCCTAACCCTAAAACTAACCCGTACCCTAACCCTAACCCTAACCCTAACCCTAACCCGTACCCTAACCCTAACCCTAAACCTAAACCTAACCCTAACCATAACCCGTACCCTAACCCTAAACCTAACCCTAACCCTAACCCTAACCTGTACGCTAAACCTAACCCTAACCCGTACCATAACCCTAACGCGTACCCTAACCCTAACCCTAACCCGTACCCTAAACCTAACACTAACCCTAAACCTAACCCTAAACCTAAACCGTACCTTAACCCTAACCCGTACCCTAACCCTAACGCAAACCCTTACCCTAACCCTAAACCTAACCCTAACCCTAACCCGTACCCTAACCCTAACCTTAACCCGAACCCTAACCCTAACCCGTACCCTAACCCTAACCCTTACCCTAACCCTAACCCGTACCTAACC
>JAVLSZ010000220.1:25000-30000 GCA_032313775.1 Urocyon cinereoargenteus | reverse complement strand
CCCTAACCTCTAACCCTAACCCTAACCCTAACCCTAACCCTAACCCTAACCCTAACTCCAACCCTAACTCGTACCCTAACCCTAACCCTATCCCGTACCTTAACACTAACCCTAACCCTTACCCTAATCCATACCATAACCCTAACCCTAACCCTAACCCTAACCCCTAACCCCTAAACCTAACTCTAATCCTAACCCTAACCCTAACCCGTACATTAACCCCTACACTAACCCTAACCCTAACCCTAACCCGTACCCTACCCTAACCCCTAACCCTAACCCTAAACCGTACCCTAACCCTAAACCTAACCCTAACCCGTACCCTAAACCTAACCCTAACCCTAACCAGTACCCAAACCGGTACCCTAAACCTAACCCATATCCTAACCCTAACCCGTACCCTAACCCTAACCCGTACCCTAACCCTAACCCTAACCCTAAACCGTAACTTAACCCGTACCCTAACCCTAACCCGTACCCTAAAACTAACCCTAACCCTAACACGTACCCTAACCCTAACCCGTACCCTAACCCTCACCCTAACGCGTACCCTAACCCGTACCCTAACCCTAACCCGTACCCTAACCCTAACCCGTACCCTAACCCTAAACCTAACCCTAAACCTAACCCGTACCTAACCCTGACCCGTACCCTAACCCGTACCCTAACCCGTACCCTAACCGGTACCCTAACCCTAACCCGTACCCTTACCCTAACCCTAACCTTAACCCTAACCCGTACGCTAACCCTAACCCTAACCCTAACCCTAACCCGTAACCTAACTCTAACCCGTACCCTAACCCTAACCCTAACCCTAACCCTAACCCTAACCCTAACCCTATCCCCTAAACCTAAACCTAAACCTAACCCTAAACCTAACCCTAACCCTAACCCTAACCGTACCCTAACCCTAACCCTAACACTAACCCGTACCCTAACCCGTACCCTAACACTTACCCTAACCCTAACCCTAACCCGTACCCAAACCCTAACTCTAACCCTAACCCTAACACTAACCCTAAACCGTACCCAAACCCTAACCCTAACCGTAACTCTAAACCTAAACCGTACGCTAACCCTAACCCTAACCCTAAACCTAACCCTAACCCGTACCCTAACCCGTACCCTAACCCTAACCCTAACCCTAAAACTAACCCGTACCCTAACCCGTACCCTAACCCTAACCCTAACCCTAAAACTAACCCGTACCCTAACCCTAACCGTAACCCTAACCCTAACCCGTACCCTAACCCTAAACCTAACCCTAAACCTAACCCTAACCATAACCCGTACCCTAACCCTAACACTAACCCTAACCCTAAACCTAACCCGTATGCTAAACCTAACCCTAACCCGTACCATAACCCTAACCCGTACCGTAACCCTAACCCTAACCCGTACCCTAAACCTAACACTAACCCTAACCCTAACCCTAACCCTAAAACTAACCCGTACCCTAACCCGTACCCTAACCCTAACCCTAACCCTAAAACTAACCCGTACCCTAACCCTAACCCGAACCCTTACCCTAACCCGTACCCTAACCCTAACCCGTACCCTAACCCTAACCCGTACCTAACCCTAACCCTAACCCGTACCCGAACCCTAACACTAACCCTAACCCTAACCCGTACTCTAACCCGTAACCTATCCCTAAACCGTACCCTAACCCTAACCCTAACCCGTACACTAACACTAACACTAACCCTAACCCTAACCCTAACCCTAACACGTACCCTAACCCTAACCCTAACCCGTACCCTTACCCGTACCCTAACCCTAACCTTAGCCCAAACCCTAACGCTAACCCGTACCCTAACCCTAACCCGTACCCTAACCCTAACCCGTACCTAACCCTAACGTTAACCCGTACCCTAACCCTAATCCTAACCCTAACCCTAACCCGTACTCTAACCCGTACCCTAACCCTAAACCGTACCCTAACCCTAAGCCTAACCCGTACACTAACACTAACTCTAACCCTAACCCTAACCCTAAACCGTAACCTAACCCTAACCCTAACCCTAACCCGTACCCTAACCCTAACCCTAACCCTAACCCTAACCCTAACCCGTACCCTAACAGTAACCCTAACCTCTAACCATAACCCTAACCCTAACCCTAACCCTAACTCGAACCCTAACTCGTACCCTAACCCTAACCCTAACCCGTACCTTAACCCTAACCCTAACCCTAACCCTAATCCATAACCTAATCCTAACCCTAACCCTAACCCTAACCCCTAACCCCTAAACCTAACCCTAATCCTAACCCTCACCCTAACCCGTACATTAACCCTAACACTAACCCTAACCCTAACCCTAACCGTACCCTAACCCTAACCCCTAACCCTAACCCTAAACCGTACCCTAACCCTAAACCTAACCCTAACCTGTACCCTAACCCTAACCCTAACCCTAACCAGTACCCTAACCGGTACTCTAAACCGAACCCGTATCCTAACCCTAACCCGTACCCTAACCCTAACCCGTACCCTAACCCTAACCCTAACCCTAACCCGTAACCTAACCCGTACCCTAACCCTAAACCGTACCCTAAAACTAACCCTAACCCTAACACGTTCCCTAACCCTAACCCGTACCCTAACCCTAACCCTAACCCGTACCCTAACCCGTACCCTAACCCTAACCCGTACCCTAACCCTAACCCGTACCCTAACCCTAAACCTAACCCTAACCCTAACCCGTACCCTAACCCTGACACGTACCCTAACCCGTACCCTAACCCGTACCCTAACCGGTACCCTAACCCTAACCCGTACCCTAACCCTAACCCTAACCTTAACCCTAACCTGTACCCTAACCCTAACCCTAACCCTAACCCCTATCCCCTAACCCTAATCCTAACCCTAACCAAAACACTAACCCGTACCCTAACCCTAACCCTAACCCTAACCCTATCCCTAACCCTAACCCCTAACCCCCAACCCTAACCCTAACCCTAACCCTAACCCGTACGCTAACCCTAACCCTAACCCTAAACCTAACCCTAACCCGTAACCTAACCCTAACCCGTACCCTAACCCTAACCCTAACCCTAACCCTAACCCTAACCCTAACCCCTAAACCTAAACCTAACCCTAACCCTAACCCTAACCCTAACCCTAACCCTAACCGTGCCCTAACCCTAACCCTAACACTAACCCGTACCCAAACCCTAACTCTAACCCTAACCCTAAACCTAACCCTAACCCGTACCCAAACCCTAACCCTAACCGTAACTCAAAACCTAACCCGTACGCTAAACCTAACCCTAACCCTAACCCTAACCCGTACCCTAACCCGTACCCTAACCCTAAACCAAACCTTAAAACTAACCCGTACCCTAACCCGTACCCTAACCCTAACCCTAACACTAAAACTAACCCGTACCCTAACCCTAACCCTAACCCTAACCCGTACCCTAAACCTAACCCTAACCCTAAACCTAACCCTAACCATAACCCGTACCCTAAACCTAACCCTAACCCTAACCCGTACTCTAAACCTAACCCTAACCCGTACCATAACCCTAACACGTACCCTAACCCTAACCCTAACCCGTACCCTAAACCTAACACTAACCCTAAACCTAACCCTAACCCTAAACCGTACCCTAACCCTAACCCGTACCCTAACCCTAACACAAACCCGTACCCTAACCCTAACCCTAACCCTAACCCGTACCCTAACCATAACCTTAACCCGAACCCTAACCCTAACGTGTACCCTAACCCTAACCCGTACTCTAACCCTAACCCGAACCTAACCCTAACCCTAACCCGTACCCTAACCCTACCCTAACCCTAACCCGTACTCTAACCCGTACCCTATCCCTAAACCGTACCCTAACCCTAACCCTAACCCTATCCCTAACCCTAACCTCTAACCTGAACCCTAACCCTAACCCTAACCCTAACCCGTACCCTAAACCTAACCCCTAACCCTAACCCTAAACCGTACCCTAACCCTAACACTAACCCTAACCCGTAACGTAACCCTAAACCTAAACCAAACCCATACCCGTACACTAAACCTTACCCGTAACCTAACCCGTACCCTAACCCTAACCCGTACCCTAACCCTAACCCGTACCCTAACCTTAACCCTAACCCAAACCCTAACCCTAACCCGTACCCTAACCCTAACCCTAACCCGAACACTAACCCTAACCCTAACATTAACCCTAACCCGTACCCTAACCCTAACCCTAACCCTAACACCTAACCCCTAAACCTAAACCTGACCCTAACCCTAAGCCTAACCCTAACCCTAAACCGTACCTTAACCCTAACACTAACCCTAACCCTAACCCTAACTCTAACCCTAAACCTAACCCTAACCCTTACCTAACCCTAACCCCTAACCCTAAACCTAACCCGTACCCTAAACCTAACCCTTACCCTAACACTAACCTTAACCCGTACCCTAACCCTAACCCTAACCCGTACCCTAACCCTAACCCTAACCCGTACCCTAACCCTAAACCGTACCCTAACCCTAACCCTAACCCGTACGCTAAACCTAACCCTAACCCGTACCATAACCCTAACCCGTACCCTAACCCTAACCCTAATCCGTACCCTAACACTAACACTAACCCTAAACCTAACCCTAACCCTCACCCGTACCCTAACCCTAACCCGTACCCTAACCCTAACCCAAACCCGTACCCTAACCCTAACCCAAACCCGTACCATAACCCTAAACCTAACCCGAACCCTAACCCTAACCCTAATCCTAACCCGTACCCTAACCCTAACCCTTACCTAACCCTAACCCTAACCCGTACACTAACCCTAACCTTAACCCGTACACTAACCCGTAACCTAACCCTAACCCGTACCCTAACCCTAACCCTAATCCGTACCCTAACACTAACACTAACCCTAAACCTAACCCTAACCCTCACCCGTACCCTAACCCTAACCCGTACCCTAACCCTAACCCAAACCCGTACCCTAACCCTAACCCAAACCCGTACCCTAACCCTAACCCTAA
>JAVLSZ010000220.1:7500-10000 GCA_032313775.1 Urocyon cinereoargenteus | reverse complement strand
TAACCCTAAACCGTACCCTAACCCTAACCCTAATCCGTACCCTAACACTAACACTAACCTTAACCCTAAGCCTAACCCGTACCCTAACCCTAACACGTACCCTAACCCTAACCCTAACCCGTACCCTAACCCTAAACCTAAACCTAACCCTAACTCGTACACTAACCCTAACCCTAACCCGTACCCTAACCCTAACCCGTACCCTAACCCTAAACCTAACCCTAATGCTAACCCTAACCCATACCCTAACCCTAAAACTAACCCGAACCATAACCCGTACCCTAACCCGTACCCTAACCCTAACCCTAACCCGTACCCTAACCCTAACCCTAACCCGTATCCTAAACCTAACACCTACCCTAACCCTAACCCGTACCATAACCCGTACCCTAACCCTAACCAGTACCCTTAACCTAACCCTAACCCTAACCCTAAACCTAACCCATACCCTAACCCGTACCCTAACACAAACCCTAACCCTAAACCTAACCCGTACCCTAACCCTAACCCTAACCCTAACACTAACCCTAACCCGTACCTTAACCCTAACCCCTAACCCTAACCCTAACCCGTACCCTAACCCTAACACTAACCCTAACCCGTACCCTAACCCTAACCCGTACCCGTACCCTAACCCTAACCCGTGCCCTAACCCGTACCCTAACCCTAACCCGTACCCTAACACTAACCCTAATCCTAACCCTAACCCGTACCCTAACCCTAACCCTAACCCTTTCCTAACCCTAACCCTAACCCTAACCCTAACCCTAACATTAACCCGTACCCTAACCCCGACCCTAACCCTAAACCGTACCCTAAACCTAACCCTAACCCTAACCCGTACCCTAACCTCACCCTAACCCTAACCCTAAAATTAACCCGTACCATAACCCTAACCCGTACGCTAACCCGTACCCTAAACCTAACCCTAACCCTAACCCCGAACCCCTAACCCTAACCCTAACCCTAACCCTAAATCTAACCCGTACCCTAACCCTAACACTAACCATAAACCTAACCCGTAACCTAACCCTAACCCTAACCCGTACCCTAACCCTAACCCTAACCCTAAACCGTACCCTAACCCTAATCCGTACCCTAACCCTAAACCTAACCTCTAACCCTAACCCTAAACCTAACCCTAACCCTAACATGTACCCTAACCCTAACCCTAACCCGTACCCTAACCCTAATCCTAACCCGTACCCTAACCCTAACCCGTACCCTACCCTAAACCTACCCCGTACCCTAACCCTAACCCTAACCCTAACCATAACCCTAACCCGTAGCCTAAACCTAACCCTAAACCTAACCCTAACCCTAACCCGTACCCTAACCCGTACCCTAACCCGTACCCTAACCCGAACCCTAAACCGCACACTAAACCTAACCCTAACCCTTACCCTAACCCGTACCCTAACCCTAACCCTAACCCTAACCCGTACCTTAACCCTAACCCTAACCCTAACCCTAACCCTAACACGTACCCTAACCCTAACCCTAACCCGTACCCTAACCCTAACCCTAACCCGTACCCAAACCCTAACCCGTACCCTAACCCTAACCCTACCCCGTACCCTAACCCTAACCCTAACCCTAACCATAACCCTACCCCGTAACCTAACCCTAACCCTAACCCTAACCCTAACCCGTACCCTAACCCTAACCCTAACCCTAACCCGTACCCTAAACCTAATCCTAACCTCTAACCCTATCCCTAACCCTAACCCTAACCCTAACCCTGACTCCAACACTAACTCGTACCCTAACCCTAACCCTAACCCGTACCTTAACCCTAACCTTAACCATAACCCTAATCCATACCCTAACCCTAACCCTAACCCTAACCCCTAACCCCTAACCCTAACCCTAATCCTAACCCTAACCCTAATCCGTATATTAACCCTAACACTAACCCTAACCCTAACCCTAACCGTAACCCTAACCCGTAACCTAACCCTAACCCTAACCCTAACCCTAACCCGTACCCTAACCCTAACCCTAACCCTAACCCTAACCCGTACCCTAACCCTAACCCTAACCTCTAACCCTAACCCTAACACTAACCCTAACCCTAACTCCAACCCTAACTCGTACCCTAACCCTAACCCTAACCCGTACCTTAAATCTAACCCTAACCAAACCCTAATCCATACCCTAACCCTAACCCTAACCCTAACCCCTAACCCCTAAACCTAACTCTAATCCTAAACCTAACCCTAACCCGTACATTAAACCTAACACTAACCCTAACCCTAACCCTAACCCGTAACCTAACCCTAACCCCTAACACTAACCCTAACCGTACCCTAACCCTAAACCTAACCCTAACCGGTACCCTAACCCTAACCCTAACCCTAACCAGTACCCTAAACGGTACCCTAAACCTAACCCGTATCCTAACCCTAATCCTTACCCTAACCCTAACACGTACCCTAACCCTAACCCTAACCCTAACCCGTAACCTAACCCTTACCCTAACCCTAACCCATACCCTAAA
>JAVLSZ010000220.1:0-2500 GCA_032313775.1 Urocyon cinereoargenteus | reverse complement strand
ACAGTACCTTAAACCTAACACTAACCCTAACCCTAACCCTAACCCGTACCCCTAACCCTAACACTAACCCTAAACCTAACCCTAACCCGTACCTAACCCTAACCCCTAACCCTAACCCTAACCCGTACCCGAACCCTAACCCTAACCCTAACCCGTACCCTAACCCTAACCCTAACCCTAACCCTAACCCATACCCTAACCCTAACCCTAACCCGTACCCTAACCCTAACCCTAACCCGTACCCTAACCCTAACCCGTACCCTAACCCTAACCCTAACCCTAACCCGTACGCTGAACCTAACCCTAACCCGTACCATAAACCTAACCCGTACCCTAACCCTAACCCTAACCCGTACCCTAACCCTAACACTAACCCTAAACCTAACCCTAACCCTCACCCGTACCCTAACCATAACCCGTACCCTAACCCTAACCCAAACCCGTACCCTAACCCTAACCCTAACCCGTACCCTAACCCTAACCCGAACCCTAACCCTAACCCTAACCCTAACCCGTACCCTAACCATAACCCGTACCTAACCCTAACCCTAACCCGTACCCTAACCCTAACCCTAACCCGTACTCTAACCCGTACCCTAACCCTAAACCGTACCCTAACCCTAACCTTAATCCGTACCCTAACACTAACACTAACCTTAACCCTAAGCCTAACCCGTACCCTAACCCTAACACGTACCCTAACCCTAACCCTAACCCGTACCCTAACCCTAAACCTAAACCTAACCCTAACTCGTACACTAACCCTAACCCTAACCCGTACCCTAACCCTAACCCGTACCCTAACCCTAAACCTAACCCTAACGCTAACCCTAACCCATACCCTAACCCTAAAACTAACCCGAACCATAACCCGTACCCTAACCCGTACCCTAACACTAACCCTAACCCGTACCCTAACCCTAACCCTAACCCGTACCCTAAACCTAACACCTACCCTAACCCTAACCCGTACCCTAACCCGTACCCTAACCCTAACCAGTACCCTTAACCTAACACTAACCCTAACCCTAAACCTAACCCATACCCTAACCCGTACCCTAACACTAACCCTAACCCTAAACCTAACCCGTACCCTAACCCTAACCCTAACCCTAACACTAACCCTAACCCGTACCTTAACCCTAACCCCTAACCCTAACCCTAACCCGTACCCTAACCCTAACACTAACCCTAACCCGTACCCTAACCCTAACCCGTACCCGTACCCTAACCCTAACCCGTGCCCTAACCCGTACCCTAACCCTAACCCGTACCCTAACACTAATCTAATCCTAACCCTAACCCGTACCCTAACCCTAACCCTAACCCTTTCCTAACCCTAACCCTAACCCTAACCCTAACCCTAACCCGTACACTAACCCCGACCCTAACCCTAAACCGTACCCTAAACCTAACCCTAACCCTAACCCGTACCCTAACCTCACCCTAACCCTAACCCTAAAATTAACCCGTACCATAACCCTAACCCGTACGCTAACCCGTACCCTAAACCTAACCCTAACCCTAACCCCGAACCCCTAACCCTAACCCTAACCCTAACCCTAAATCTAACCCGTACCCTAACCCTAACACTAACCATAAACCTAACCCGTAACCTAACCCTAACCCTAACCCGTACCCTAACCCTAACCCTAACCCTAAACCGTACCCTAACACTAATCCGTACCCTAACCCTAAACCTAACCTCTAACCCTAACCCTAAACCTAACACTAACCCTAACATGTACCCTAACCCTAACCCTAACCGTACCCTAACCCTAATCCTAACCCATACCCTAACCCTAACCCGTACCCTAACCCTAACCCTACCCCGTACCCTATCCCTAACACTAACCCCTAACCATAACCCTAACCCGTAGCCTAACCCTAACCCTAAACCTAACCCTAACCCTAACCCGTACCCTAACCCATACCCTATCCCCGTACCCTAACCCGAACCCTAAACCGCACACTAACCCTAACCCTAACCCTTACCCTAACCCCGTACCCAAACCCTAACCCTAACCCTAACCCGTACCTTAACCCTAACCCTAACCCTAACCCTAACCCTAACACGTACCCTAACCCTAACCCTAACCCGTACCCTAACCCTAACACTAACCCGTACCCAAACCCTTACCCGTACCCTAACCCTAACCCTACCCCGTACCCTAACCCTAACCCTAACCCTAACGATAACCCTAACCCGTAACCTAACCCTAACCCTAACCCTAACCCTAACCCGTACCCTAACTCTAACCCTAACCCTAACCCGTACCCTAAACCTAATCCTAACCTCTAACCCTATCCCTAACCCCTAACCCTAAACCCTAACCCTGACTCCAACACTAACTCGTACCCTAACCCTAACCCTAACCCGTACCTTAACCCTAACCTTAACCCTAACCCTAATCCATACCCTAACCCTAACCCTAACCCTAACCCCTAACCACTAACCCTAACCCTAATCCTAACCCTAACCCTAATCCAGTACATTAAC